>PVJO010008790.1:0-73187 GCA_004026905.1 Hystrix cristata
TTCTTTAGCCTTTTAATGAGGAGCTTCCAGGGCTTCGGCCTCAGACTAGGGCTGCTTCCTTGGTCCCTCTTTTTCTAAGCTTTTGATGCTATAAGCCAATAGATAAGTCTCCTTTTTACATCCTGTCTATTGGTTCTGTTTCTTCAGAGAACCATCAAAGTATACAGAGCTCTTCTTCAAAATGGTGTATTTTTTTTGAGGATTTCTAAAACAATTTATGTTGATGCATTTAGTATCCCTGGGAAACAAGGAAACTCTGTATAGATTAAGGTACAGTGTAAAGAAAAAGATTGTGGTGGTTAGGCTTAATTGTGTCAATTTGATTGGCACAGGGGCCTCTTTGATTTGTAAAGCAGACTTCTGGGTATGTTTGAGAGGCTCAAGAAGGTGTGATCTTAGGTGCTGTATGTGATCCCTGGCACTTTCCCCTCCCTGCTGCTCCCTGCTGGATTTCTAGCCACATGAACTGAGGCAGCATATTTCAGGGCCCTTCTGCCAGGATGTTCCTGCCTTGGAAGGAGCCAATCAAGGAGTGAATCCCCTGAAATTATGAGCCAAATTAAATCTCTCCTTTAAATTGTGCTGTGAGGTATTGTGTCTCAGTGACACAAAAGCTGGCTAATACAGAAAAGTAGGACCAGAGAAATGGGCTGTACCTGTACCTGACCATGTGGTTTAGAAGCCTGCAGAGTTGGTTTGTGAGTGGAGTTTGGAAGTTTGGCGATGTGGGCTAGAGGAGCCTTAGAAAGTTGTAAGCCAAGCCTGATAGGTGATTCTGTCAGAGCTCAAAAGACCAGAATGTGGATAGGAATGCCGAGTGATGGCTATGCTCATGAAATTGTTGTTGAGAATAAGCTCTCCATTGGAAATTGGACTACAGGCCATATATGTTACGGTGTGCCAAAAAACTTGGTCTATGTTTTGTCTGTGTCCTGTGACTTTGAGGGAGAGTGATATTGAGGACAGTAGACTGATCTGGCAGAGGAAATTTCAAGGCAGCCCAAAATTCAGGCCATGGCATGCTTACTGCTGACTCTTTTAGCCAGACTTATAGTGGAAATTAGGGCAAAAGGCTGACTAGAAAAATTTGAAAAACTTAAATTTGGGCCCAAAAGGAACCATATATAAAGTTGGGGCCAAAGCTAGTGTGGTTGCTGAAGTGATTAGCACAATTAAAAAGAAACCAAGTACTTTGTACAAAGACAAGAAGAAAGATGCCTTGACGGCATCTCAGGAATCAGCAACTGCAGGTTAAAGGGTGTTAAAATGTAAATTTTCCTTTACAGAAGGGAATCTCTGGGACTTGTGCTCAAGAAATGCCTCTTCAGGAATTTTTTTTTTTGAGGGGATTTATGTTAGTGTGCTCAGCCATCCAGGCACTCAGAGGCTGCTGCAGCCATGGTCCAAGGGGCCTGGCTACTGCTCTTGCTGGCAGCAGATCTTTGCCTCAACCATGTGATGATTTTACTAGGATGCAGCATGTAAGAGTTGTGGGGTCAGGAAGGCTTCTACCCAGATTTCAAAGGAAAGCCTGGGAGACCATGTAAGGAGCCCTGAGATGGCAACGTATGAAGTTGTGAGAATGATGCTGAAAGTGCTGTGGAGGGGATGGGGGGTCAGAGATTCCAGGAGTGTGGAATGTCTACAGGGGAAAGCTGCAGGCCACGAGCAGAACCAGCTCAAGGAAGAGGCCACAGGGGTGGGGCTGACCATATGCTCTGGAAGTCGCATCTCACCACCATGTGCACTGGATGCCAGACATGGAGCTACAGAGTTTAATGTTTGCCCTGCTGGTTTCTGGTCTTGCTTTGATTTGATGCTTTTTTATACCTTTATTTTTCCCTTTGGAATGGAAATGTTTACTCTGTGCCATTGTTCTTGGGATTATGTAATTTGGTTTTGATTTTTACAAAAGCTAAGAGTTTGCCTTGAGTCTTAGAAGAGACTTTGACTTGGTTGTTGAGAAATACTGGAACTGTTGAGACTTTGGGAAGGGACTGTTGCATATTTTAGTTGCAACTATGCAAGATAGTTGTAACTTGTTGGCCAGAATTATTAACTTGTTTTTGTATTTACTTGGAGATTAAATGTAGTTTAAGGAGATGATCTTGGGTGTCAAGTTGATAAAGGCTGGAATGTGGTAGTTAAGATTAATTGTAGTAACTTGATCATTTTGAGAGCCCCCCAGGAGATTAGTAAAGCACACTTCTAGTTGTGTCCGTGCAGGTCATGGAGGCATGAATTTGGATACTACTTATGGTCCCTGGCCCCTTCCCCTCTGGCACTGCTCCTGTGCTTCCTGGACACCATGAACTGAGCAATTTTGCTTTGCCATGATGTTTTTGCCTTGGAGCCAGCTGACCATGGACTGAATACCCTGAAATTGTGGGCTGAATTAACTTCTTTGCCTTTAAGTTGTGGGTGTCAGGAATATATCTTGGTGATGGGAAAGCTGACCAATAGAAAGAGAGATGTAGTCTTATTAAACAAGTCAGTAATGGCTCCTGAGATGTCATTGTGCAGTACTTTTCTAATTCACCTACCTCATTATTTACTTCTCTCTTTCCCCTCTTCCCCAACTACACTGGCTTAGCTGATTCTTGACAATGCTGTGCTTGCCCTGCCTTAAATTCTGTGTAATTGCTTTCCCCTCACACACCTGCAAGCCTAAATTCTTTACATCCTTTTATGTTTGCTGCAATATCATTTTTTTATCCCTTATCCAGAGTCATTCCGAATTCCCTTACTCCATGGTATTTTTCTTTAAAAAATGACCAGGATCTGAAATGATATATAATTGCCTTCCCATTGTATCTGTCTACTTTGCTAAACTATAGACTTCTTCAGGGCATGAAGTTGTTCGATCTTAGTGACTAGAACAGTGCCTGACATTTACTAAGGGCTCAAAGATATTTAATAAATCAATATACTTATGAGCTAAGAAGATCCATGTGAAATGAGACTGCATTGTATTAATTTCATACAGATTAGCAACACTTGATTTTCTTCATCTCATTAGTTCTACATTGGCTACCTCAGACTTAATATATGGAATTTATGAGCATAATCCTGATTTTATAACCTTGTACATTGTCTATCAGGCTTTGATTCCATCCCATTCTTGTGTGTCCTTCGAGGTTAGAGATTTACTTTGAAATAGTGGGAATGTGTGTGTGTGCCGGTCTGAATCCACGTTGGTATGTGTAGGTGAGTTGCGTGTTTTATGCAAGTACAAGCACAGATGCATTTGCCTGAGCACAGAGCTCCTGAAGAAATTGAAACCAGACAATACACAAGGAACTCCCTAAAAGTAAAGAAAAAATCTCTCACTCAGAACGAGTAGTTTGTACACTGAACGATGAGTACACACCTTGGTTCCACAGTAGCTCACTGACAGATTTGGCCATTCTAAAATATAGCAAGGCCCCTCTGCCCCAACCCATTAATTGTATTTTCAATTAGGCTATTAACCAAATTAACAGTACATGTTAAATTAGTGCTCCTGAGCAAGGCAATGGGAAGTTCACTGTATAACATAGCGGGCCACATGTATAGACTGCTTTCCAGGAAGAAAGTGAATGTCAGTCATAAGAGCTTTTCTTGGAGCAAAGCTGTAATTTATTGATTCCAGTTCTTTGGAGACATCAGTACAGAGATTAGATACAAACTGCAAAATAAGCTATAACAGAGGCAGGTAGGTCTTCACCATATTGGAGAAGAGAATCCCAGGTATGAAGCTATGTAGATTTTTCTCCAAGTCGTACGTGTTGATGGAGCGTCTCTAAAATAATGTTTCAAATGTCCTTCTTCTCGCCACCTCTCATGTGATGTGGTGGGAGCAGCCTTTCTCCATGAAAAGGTTCCATCATTGTGACAGTTTAATGAGTGCATCAGGTATCCCTGACTATTCGTCCTTGTTCTCTTTTTATTTGACTGATTCCTGGAAATTCTTTAAGTAGGTACTCCTTTTGTAAACAGAGAAAAACTGCTGAGGATTAGAGCACTTAGAAGATGGACCTGACATTTTCTGTATGGGTATCAAGTTCTGGTTCAAACGCCCTCCCTCACGTTGATGCACAGTTTGCAACCAATTAAATCAAGTTTGCATAAGTGGGAAACCTCGAAGCTCAGAGACATCAACAATCTCATCCCCTAGGTAGTCAGATGTGGAACAGACAAGGCAGTTTCTGCACACAGACAGGGCTGCTTATTGGAGAATGCGCAGGGCTACGCCCACTGTAAATTCAGCAGACTGTGGAGGATGTAAGTGAATTCTCAGAGAACAAGAGCCACTTTACTAAGAATGATGAATGGCCTTCTCCGAGATGAGTAAGTGTGGTAAACATATAACTCCTGCTCACTTATAGTTTGTCTGCCAGATGATGCCTAATCTCACCCCATCCCTCATCCTCAACCCATCCTTGACCCCACCTCATTCCAGGTCCCTTCCCCCTTAATCTCTGCCTTGCTCCCCCAGGTGGTGGGGAGCTATGACAGGGCAGGTTCAAGGCTGTAGAGAGATTTTAGAATGGGAGAATGACATCTGTTTCACACATTACTTGTTAACAGAAACAGCTGAAAGTTTAACAGTTTGTTTTTGAGACTGTGTTTAAAAATCCCTCGCATGGAACAGCTGTATGAGTCCACAGCTGTATCCAAATAGCCTTGTCAAAAGTGTCATGTGTGCACATATTTTTCCCTAAACTATTTTGGACAAATCACACTTTCCTATATATTTTTTGTTTCCACAGGTATATAGTTATGCGTATTTTATAGCATGGTGCCTGGTAAACACATTTAAAAGTATAAGGATGAAACTCTTATGCCCACTTTATATATTACTGTTCATATTAAATCATATTATCACTTTTTGGGACCCCATCCTCTCGGGATGTCCCAGGCCATAAAGTGTGTTTCTGGGTTTTATGGCTTTAATATTTAGAATCTAATATGCAAGTCTGAAAAGAATTAGCTTTGCCTTAAAAGCGAATCCCTTTGGTGAGTTTAGGAGATCAGAGATCAATTACATGTGCCAGAGCAGAAAAGATCCAGTTTTACTTTGGCTAGAACCATAAATCCAGTGCCCAGTAACCACTCTCCCCCACCGTTTGCCACATGATGAGTCTTTAGACCCCCGGTGCTTTTCTCTAATGATTTACATAATAAAATCATAATGAACATCCTGTATTTTAAATCTTTCTTACAGGGTCACTCACACAGTTTTAAAGTAGAAGCCAATGAGAAGAAAAGGTGGAATTTACCTATTATGTATCAGAATTTGGTGGGGTTACTGGGGATTGAACTCAGGGCCTTGCACTTGCTAGGCAAATGCTCTACCACTGAGCTAAATCCCCAATCCCATGTATCAGAATTTTTACAGATCAGTTTTGGCCATGACTTTCATACTTTGGAAGGAATTTTTAAAGTTTTACCTTTTTTCAACCTTATTTCTAGACGTGTAGGATGAACACAGTGCTACCAGAGCAGGTACCAACATGTGACCTTGGGCAGGTCCCCGACCTTTCTCAGGGTCTACTCAGGTCTAGCTGCACTCCCTCCAGCATTCAGGAGGACTGAGAGGCAGAGAGCCCTGGAGAAAGGGTTAGGCCCCAAGGGCCGTGACCTCCAGGATGGGACTAACGCCCTCATAGGGGACCTTCGTGCCATGTTTGGCCCGTTTACTTTCTGCCTTCTGCAGCCTGAGGACACAGCTTTCATCCCTCCCAGCAAACACCGCCCCAAGTCACCATGTTTCAAAGACGAAGGCGACCCTCACCCCACAGCTGGACTCACTGGCATCTTGATTTTGGCCTTCCCAGCCTCCAAGACTGTGAGAAATAAATTTCTGTTCTTTATAAATTACCCAGTTGCAGATCTTCTGTTAGAGTAGTACAAATGGACTAAGAGAGTGTCAGTCTCCCCGTCTTCAGAACTAGAATGATGGTAACTGCCACCCGGAGGTGCAGGAGAATTCAAATGGTGTCTTAATCACTTTCCTCATTGCTGGGACAAAATACTCAACACCCTCAATCTAAAGGATGACAGGTTTATTTTGGCTCCCAGTTTGTAGAGGTTGCAGTCCATAGTTGGCTGGCTCAAGGCAGGACAGCAGGCAGAGGGGTCTGGCAGAGGGGTGCTGCTCACTCCATGGTGAACAGGAAGCAGAGAGAGCAGGGAGGAGACAGGGAGGGAGATAAACCCTCCCAGGTCTTAACACAGAGACCTACCTCTTCTGACCAGACCCCATCTCCTAACAGCAAGTCCCCTACAGCCCCCATAATCCAGTCACCTTCCAGTAGCCGTACCTCTATGCATGAGGCTCTTGTAGGACATCTAGACATAAACCATTAACAAATGGCTGTAAAGCTCTCAGTCTAGAGTAAACACTCAACCCTAGATACCACCTATTTCACCCACCAGGAGCTTCTCTGAGGTCCTCCTCTCTGGCCTCTTGCTCGTGGCCTTCAGTGAGATTTCCTGTCAGACTTTATCCTGCTTTGCCTTGCTGGGATCTGATTGTCATTAGAGGAGAAGTCTCTGGTTTCCCACAGTCCTCGTCTCTGGCTGTTGTAGGACTCTGGGGAAGCAGCCAATTGCAGCCACCTCCCCTGGCTCAGGGAGCGCTCAGCCCCTTGCTCAGCCGCTTCTTCTTCAGACATACCCCTCCCCCACTAGAGAAGGCATGCCCCGGGGCCTCACTGGCTCAGTGGTGTTGTGTTGTGTCGTGTTGGAGGGAACACAGTTAAAACCATAGCAGACCCTTAGGAAGGCCAAGTGGCCCACTCGAGGTCACACAGTTTCTACGTACGTGTCTTGTAGCACTGTGTTCATTCTAACCATTTAGAAATAGGATTAAAGCTCGTCCCACCATGGCCACACCCTTTATATTCTCACGACTACTTAGATTCTACTTGTGGGGTATCAAGATTTTGGAGTGGACTTCCGGGAAGATGGCGGAGCGGAGAGAAGGAGAGTAAGAGCCTCTCCGAGATTTTTTGTCCAGACACTGGAATATAACAATTTAGGAAAGAGAAGAAGGAGGGAAGCGTGTTCTGAGGACCCAGCAGGGAACTGAAGCAAGAGTTGAAGCCCATGGGGAAAGTGAAAGGAGAGACCAGCTGAGAAGAACACGGTGAGGGACTGACAGACTGACAGACGGCGCTTTCTCCCAAAGCGCCCGCTCGCGGCTCCCGCTGGTGGCTACCTCGTGACTCTCGCTTGCCGCTTGCATTTCGCAGCCGCAGCTTGTAGCCCCCCAGGGCATAGCCTGGGCCTCGCCTCCGCTCACAGCAGCAGCTCGCGGCTGGGGTCAACGCAGCACAGAGGCCTGTGCGCCCCGGCACACCCGGAGGGCCCCAACTCACGGCGGCAGCTCTCAGCGCCAGTGACGCAGTTTGAGCCTGCAGACTCACGTGACTACTGGAGACCCCAGAGACCTCCACGGAAAGACACACACACGGAGCGGAGCGGTGGACACTGAAGACTGCAGCGGCTGGTGAGTTACCTGAGTCATCTGAGCTCAGATGGCCCCCAGGAGAAGGTGGCGATGGCGTGATCGCCATCTTGGAAAGGGGCGGAGCTCAGAACTCAGAAAAGCTGCTAGCGGCCTTTGGTGCTGGGGCAAGGTGGGGCAAGGCAGAGCAGAGTTCAAACTCAAGCTGGAAGAAGGGAAAGGAGCGAAGTTCAAACTGGCAGGGAACTGAGTCCAAGCCAGTGGGAGACACACAGTGTGTCTCCAGCTGAACAGATTGGGTTTCAACCCCACAGCCAGTGATCAGGCTGAACTTCAATAGAACGGGTCAAGCCTTGCTATTGAACCCAGCTGGGAACACTCGCTGCCCTGCCAAAATCTACAGCTGGGATTAATCAGCAAGGGCCTGGGTCTGTCTACTCTGTATACCACTGACAGTAGAGACACACCTGGAAGTGGACATTTTATTTTATTTTATTGTGTTGTATTTTTAAATATTTTTTCCCTCTCTGTTCTTCTTTTTCTTGTTTCTTTTTCTTTCTTATTTTTTTATAGGAAAGTGACTTTCTAGTTTTTTACTGTTTTTTTTAAATTTTTTTGTTCTGTCCTTGTTTTACTTCTTCCTTCTCTCCTTTCCTTCTGCTTCCTTTACCAGTTCCCCAAAGTTTGCATAATTTCCCCCTTGCTTCCAACCTTGCTTCTCAGCTCTTTCTCTTCTTCTATTTCTCTATTCTTTCCTCCTAATCTCTTTTGAGTTTTCTCCACTGAGAGTAAAATCACCGTATTGAGGGCATATTTACTGCAAACAAGTTTCTGGTCTATTGGGGATACTGTTATATAACCACAAACCTAGTTCATAAAGTATAAGGTGGCAGATCAATAGCTACTACAGTTTGTTATTTTCTAGACTGTGTCTGATGCTATTATTGTTGCTGATTGTACTACTTTAGCCAAGGTGACAGAATTAGTCTACTCAGTTCTTCCTTGCATGCCAAGACTAAGATTGGCAGAGGGTCACAAATAACACTATGGGCCACAGTCAAAGAACTAAGGGCTGGCCAAATTAGATTCTACTTGTGAACATATTGGCAGGGAGCCTCTAGGTACACAATGACAAATAACAGCCTAAGGTGCAGTTTAGATAACACATTGGTGTGAGTGAGATTCAGAGTAAAAACAAACTAAAAACGTCAGCATTTTTCAGTCCCTTACAGAGTCATGTTAGGGACTGTGTAGGGGCAGAGAGGTATCAAAGGGTGACATCTGAATTGATTTGTACAAAGGCAAGACACAGGAAATTCTGGAAATCTGTTATGAAGTCCACAATTCACCATGATCAGCTGCATTTTTCTTCCACTAAATTACAGCCTAGGAAAGGGAGTGATTTCACATCATGTACAGGAAAATGGAAATTTTGCTTGCTTACTTCTTACATGTGGGGAGGTCTTGGTAGCATCCACATGGAATTTATTTCATGTGGATGAGTTTTTGACTGGCACCTACTTCAGGGAAAGGCCTCCGTGGAGGATTAATTATATTCTGCTTGATGGGTAAAGTTGATGAATGCACTTCAGTGGAACACACTTTCTCATTTCTGATGGCTTCTACCTCAGATAAGTGGTTTTTTTTTTTTTTTTTTTAAATCGGTGTTGCCCATTGGGAATTAAAAAACAAAAAAACAAAACTCTGGTGTCTGGATCTCAACCCCAGGCGTTCAGATTTAATTGGTCCAAGCCGTGGCCCGAGGAGCAAGAGTTTTAAAGTTCCCTTGATGATTCTCATATTTAGCCAAAGTTTAAAGCCATGGGTCTACACTAAGGGTTAAAGTGCTTGAGCTAACCCGGTAATTTATGTAACCTGGTCAAAAAATTTCTCTTCTAGTCATTTAGTGAATACTTACTGAGAAACAAATCTCTTCAAAGCCCCTTCCTTTAACCCCAATTTTGTTGTTTATGAATAGATAGATCTCATTGGAAAGAAAACAAGCCAATGCTTATAATTTTTTGGTTGAGTTGCAATTAAAAGTAATTTAATCCAAAGCTATTATAATAAAGAAATATAAATTGGTGAGAGAATTTGGAAATGTTAGCGTAACCTTCATAGCTAACTAAATGAAAGAGACAAAAATGAAATACTGGCAAAACAGAAACAAATCTTGAGAACATTTTTGTAGGCCACTAGAAAGCATTTTATACTGATTAAACAATTAACCATCCTAAAAATATAACTGACAAATCTTCTCTAATCTGGACTCGAAGTAACTCAAATTCAAATTGATAGCAAAAGAAAAACCAGTATGGTGTTTTGTCAATTTAGAAGGCATATGAAGAAGGTCAGAATTTAGTTCCTTTTCTCTATTTTTTTTTCTTTAAGATCTGACTGTGAATTTTCTTTTCTTAATCTTTAAGTTATTCTACTGACTACAACTACTTTTTTCTATGTTTAAAGATGATTTTGTACAAATCTACAAAATTAGACGTGAGGGATGACTACAGATAAAGAGGAAATGAAAATAATTTTAAGATGATTTAATTGAACTTCTTTAGATGACTTTGTTATCTAAAACAAACGAGTGTTTCTTGGAAAATGTACATTATCTATATTGCTTAGAAAGACATAGAACAGATGAATAGACTAATTATTAAGATGGTTTAGATCTAGAATGTCCTCTAAAATTCTCATGCGTGTGGAAGGTGATTGGATCATGGGGCTTTACAGCTGACTTCCTGTTAGGAGGTGAGGTCTAGTTGGAGGTGGGCCCCTGGGGGCATGGCCTGAAAGGGTTTATCTCCTTCCCTGGCTCCTCCCTTCTCTTTCTGCTCCTGGGTCTCTGCAATGTGGGTAGCTTTCCTCCGTGACACTTCCCTTTGGAAGCTGGTGGGCTGCTCACGGACTGAGACCTCTGAAACTGTGAGCCGGGATAAACCTCACTTCCTGGGTCTTGTTGGTGTCCTGTGCAAACCCTATCAGACTGGGAGGAAGGGTGTGGCTGCCGTTGCGCCCAGTGGGGAGTGGATGCCTAGCCAGCCCTCTGCCTGATCTTCTGGGAGATTCAGTGTCCTTTCAGTTACTGAGGGGTGGGGAGAGTTGTGAAAGCAGACAGTGAATAAAAATTAAGGAGATTTAAGGAGAGTAACATATTTATTAGTCATCTGAGTGTGATATCATGAGATCTGCAATTAAATTCACCTTTAAAAGAAAATAAGCCTTAACAAAGTGTAGCCCATTTCAATAATGTAGCCATTTTCAATTAAAAAAATTATTGATACCATTAAACCATAAGAATTAAGGCTGAGGAGCTGGGGATTTAGCTCAGCGGTTAGAGTGTGTGCCTAGCAAGCGCAAGGCCCTGAGTTCGATCCCCAGCACTCCCCTACCCCCCAAAAAAGAATTAAGGTTGAAAACCTATACGTTGTCTTCATGAATGACAAAATGACAAGAAAGCAAACCACAGGAAAACCACACCAGTGACTGCTAAACAAATATACATATGTATACATTTGGTACCTATTTGTAAATGCATATGTAAAGTTGCATTAAGTATATGTTATATGTAATCTATATCCCCTGAATTCATTATTCTTTAACTTGTTTTTCCTAAAAATACCTGGAATTTTTTCCCCACTAACATCTAGACAGCTTCCCAGCTTTTTTTTTTTTTAAATAACTATTATATGGATATTCTAGAGTTTATCTAAGCAGCCCTTATAAATGAATATTTTGGGGATAATCAATCTTTTGCTATAAAACCTACTTCAACAGATGATCTCAGGTATATTTTTCTGAACTTTTTCCTGCAATGCCTGGTCTTGAAAATTGTTATTTCTCTACCAGACACATTTTTTAGCTTTTGTTATTCTAAGGTTAGAATTTTATTTTACGCAAATAGAAGCAAGTTCCCAATTTGGGTAACTTAAAGTAGATTTATCTATCTCAGACTTGTGCTTATTAATTCAACTATTTCTTATTACTCCTTCAATTTGAAAGGAAGACACAGTATCTGCAGGGTTTAATTGTCCTGCAGGGCTAAGTGTGATTGGATGTTAGTTCTCTTTCTGTGGAACTGGTAAGCCCCACTGTGCTCCACCAAGAAAGTGCATATGAGCATGTGAACACCAGAGAACCTTGTTGGCTGATAGTTTTTACAATGTATTAAACTTACTTCTACTCTCTAATGGTGCATTCTAATGGTTCTTCCCCTAGAAGCAGTAAGGTTTGTCACTTCCAGTTGAAGTAAGCAGATGTGGATTTAGAATTGTTAACTGGGAAGAACATTACAAAATAGAGAAAATCTTGACTTTCTAGGACTCCCAGTAGAATGGAATAAATTCCTACTGATTGCCTATTGGGGCTGATGGTAGATGTCAAATGACTGAGCAGCCCGTGCGTGTGTGCGTGTGGATTTCTAGAAACATCATGTGGATGCAATAAATTTGCTTTCTCCCCATATGCAAGTTATATGCATATTTTGGTGACTACTAGCTATTAAAAAGACTTTCAAATGTGTTGTTTGGGTGTCAAGGGATAGAAAACGTCTTTGTTACAAACCAGTGGAATTTCATATTTGAGTCCCACAATATAAGAATTTTCTTAAGAACTTAGGTTACATGTAATTAAGGTTCTACACAGTTAGAAAAGCTCATTACCAGCATCTAATGTTAAATCTTTTAAGGGTCAGTGAAGACCTTACTTCTTTGGAAACCTAATCCATTTACCTTGGCTCATTTTTCCAAAGCACAAAGCATTGGTTCATAGTTTCTTTTTGGCTTTTGGTTTATAAAAGTTAACAAGTCTCTGGGTTATCACAAATATAGAATAGATGATATTTGGAAACAACCTTTTAAATAGTGTGCTCCGAACCCAGACATGTATTTGTAAATCAAACAAATGCAAATATATTTCATTATGTATTACTGATGATACTGAATCAGTTTCTTCCACAAAATTCAGAGTAACCCATTCATCAGTCTGCCAGGACAGCCAGAATGAGACAGATGTCACAGGGTACCCATGTTCCTATGGGAGAAGCCCTTTTGCAAGATGGCTATCAGTAAATGAACAAATATACTATGAGACTGAAATAGTGTGTGTGGCATGATAAAAAGCAAGTGTTCTAATATTCTGTTATTCATGACTTAGAAAGTGATATTGAAGCAGGGAGAAGTGAGTTTGTCACTTTTGCATCATTTCACTTTTTGGGGGCAGGTGCTAGGGATCGAACTTGGGGCCCTGTGCTTGCTAGGCAAGCGCTCTACCACTGAGCTAAATCCCCAGCCAGCACTTTTGCATCTTTTCAACAGTAGCAACTTAGCGGCCTTCACCATGTGTCTTCCTGCGTCACTCTCCTGAGATCCACTTTCTGGGCAGTAGATACCGAACAGGCCAGCTGGTCACTGCGTTTCTGAAGACCATGCAGTGCAATCTGCTTAGCTCACAGTGACAGAACAGATTTAGTAGTGGAATTTCCTGGCACATTATTTTCCCTACCTGTTCATTTATCCCTTATGTCTTTACGTTGTTATTCTCTTGGGTCCCTGATTAAAGTTTCCTGGTTGTTCAATATTTAGTTGAGGGGGTGTACATGCATGTTTGGGAGGGGACTATGCTATATAGAAACAACTGCAGAGCTGGGAATCGAACTGAAGTTTCCTCTCGTCTGAGTAGTGCTTCTTTGATGTTGCTTTTTTCTTCTTGTGGGAAGAGAATCATTATGCCACAGTTCATGTTGAGTATGGCCTGTGTGCCTGCAGACTGGACTATTGGGAAGCATGGGGATCAAAACAGCATGGGCTCTTTTTACCTTGTATGTATTTAACAGCTTTCACATGAGGAGGGACCCTCACATGAGACAAAGCATGATTAAAGGCACGAGTTGCGCAGAGAGGATTTAAGCTAATGCCCTCCAGAATGTGGCTCAGAAAGCCTTATTTGTTCGGTTTGAGGGTTGTCTTCTCTGTTAAATTCTTCTTGGTTTACATGTATTTTCCTTTCTTTTTAATTCTTCGAGTTGAGACATGCTCAGTACATTTTGTTCAGTGGGAGAGACACTCATCTGTATGTGGTTTTGCAGTGCAGAGGAACCTGAACTTGAAGCTTGCCTTTGGGATTAACCTACTTTCCTAGACTTTCCCACTTTCATAGACTGTGTAAAGTAATACATGGAAATCAGATACATACAAGAAAAAGGGGAAGTTTGTTAATAGTAACCTGAGAAATACGTAAGTGACTTGGAGCACAAGTGACTTGGGGAGAAATGTGGAGGACGGGAGCTGATGGGATCCACCCTGACTGTGGCCCGGGGACCAAGTCCCGGAGGGTGAGGGGCAGCAGAGAGGGGACGGGGTGCTCCGTGACCTGGGCCCGCCTTCCCAACAGCAGACCGGGCCGAGCCCTGCCTTGTCTTCCCGTGTGGCCCAGGCATGGCAAGCTCCTGGAATGTCCTATTCAATTTCACCTTTTGTGTTCTGGAGAATGTAAGTGGCTTTGCCTGCTTGTTTGGGAACGAAAAATAAAATTCAAACCTTTGTACAGAGCGTTTGTAGCTAGGACAAACAGGGAGGCCTGGAAGAAGGATGTTGTACGTATGAATGATTTCTGTCCTGTGTCACAGGAACTCAGCTCTGACTGGGTGAACAGGCAAAAAAATGCACTGGGGACAGAGCTTCCAACACACGAACACGATGCACACGCCTGACATCCAAACCATGGCACAGATCACCGTGGACGGGTGGGAAGGTTCGGGAAAGCAAAAGGAATCCAAAACGGCCTGTAGCACTGTCACTCAGGAATGTTATTACAAGAGCAGTCCGTTGGATGTAATAAGTCTTTTGAAATATGTGATTAAATGATTTATACAAAATTCCTTGTTATTTGAATTTTTGGTACATACCACGATCCTTGTAGAAAACTTGAAAACTGTAGAAATAGATCATATCCCCCAGAGGTAGCCATACTCACTACTGCTGCATCTCCCTACTGTTCAGAGATGGTGCGAAGAGCTGTTTAAAGATAGTTAACATCTGTGGCTGCAGCAGGAGTTTCGCGGCTTGTTCACAGCTGGAAAAATTCCCACAACTTTGTCTGCTTAGGGTGGGTCTCCCTTAGTCCAGTTCCTCTGCGATGGACACACTCGTTCTGTTGCATCAGCAGCTTCCTGTTGGAGGGTGAGCTAAAGGCTATTTGTTCTTTCGGTCCAAGGCCCAACCTTTAAATATTTCCTTCATTAGTAGCAAGGTGGTAAGCGAACAGGACCAGTTAGAGGCGGCAGGAGAGTCCATGTGAACTGTGGACTGAAGCAGGGCATGAGATACATTCCCCGATGCGGGAGAAGGAGAGGACAGCTGAGCAGCTGAGAGAGATGGGTGGGGTCAGCTTTCCTGCCAGGCCGCCGAGTCCGTCCGACCGACCGTGCGTCACACTACACTGCTGACGTGTAGGGATCCTTTGTTTTAATTCGTGTTTGCTAGAAAGATTCAATAAGTAAAGTGTTTTTGAGAAAGAACTTTCAGCCATGTCTTTTCTTTCTTTCTTTTCTTTTCTTTTCTTTTCTTTTCTTTTCTTTTCTTTTCTTTTCTTTTCTTTCTTTGAAACAGGGTCTCCCTATGTGTCCCAGGCTGGCTTTGAACTCATGGCCATCTTCCTGCCTCGGCCTCCTGTGTGCTTGGATTTACAGGCATGGGCCACCACTCCCTGTCAATGGTGTGTTGTCTAAGCTCCCGTATGTTTGAAAATGTGATGTTACCTTCATAAACCAGTGACTATAAACATTTTGGAGTAAATATTTATCCCCAATTTTTTTGGTGTTTAGTAAGTCTAATAACACCCTCGGTTTTATTCTTCTGGAAAAAAAATCCTATGCATGTAGACACTTTTTCCCCTTGCCATTCAATTATTTTGCCAAATGACTTTAGCTGTATTGCTTTACCAATTTTACCAGAATATAGTAAGTACTCTTTGATATGACGATTCAGGTATTTTTTTTTAAGTCAAAAGCATTTGTCAATTATGTCTTCAATTGTGTTGAATATAGCTATAATGCTATCGTTGTTTACAGTACTAAAATTCTTACTTGAAATCCTCATTTCCTCCCTCTGCATTTTGTTATCTCCTATTATCATCTCTTTATCTTCTTAAAAATCCAAGCTGTGGTAGAACATTTCAGTCTTGTTCTTTATAACACTGGTTCGATTTTTCATAATTTTAGTAATATATTCTTGCCTTTTCTAAGGATATATTATTGAATTTTAATTTCTTTCAGGCCTTCCTTATTTCACATATGCTTTCTTATTTTATTGCTCTTTAATCTCACTTATTTATATTCCCTTCTTGTCTTATAGAAATGATGCCTGCTTGGATTCTATGGAGCATACCAAACTGTTTAAAATAACCCTTGTCTTTTGCTGCGAGTTTCTTCCAAGATGCCAGTGAAAAGCTTCATTTCCCATTGACAGTGTGTTTTCCTTATAAGTCTTTGTTATTTTTCTCTTTTCTGTTTACTTGAAAGACAAATCTATCCACCTGTAGAGTTGTGTGGGTTATTTCTGGCTCCATTCTCTGGCTGCTGGTTGTAGAATTTTCCCCAGTATGCTCAGGTCAAGTTAATATGCTCAGCTACCCTGTTTCCTGGGGCTTTCAAGGTTGTGACTTTCCTGAAGGAATTTCTTCATTTACCTGTGAAGTTCACGAACTTTGGAGTAAGAAGTAAGTGGGACACGGGGGGACCATTCTGTCCTACACACACACACACACACACACACACACACACACACACACACATACACATATGCATGCGCATCTCTGTGGATTCTTAGAAGTTGCTTTCCTCATTAGATGGTCGAAGAGTGAGGGGTTGCTGACTGCTGAGACCCATGGTTTGGTCATCTTTCAAGAGCAGCATTAAGAGTGGGCTTTCTGGGGATGATGATTTAGCTCAAGTGGTAGAGTGCTTGCCTCCCAAGTACAAGGCTCTGAGTTCGATCCCCAGAACATGGGGAAAAAAAAAAAAGTGGGCTTTCCGATTTTTCTGGTTTGTACAGTAGGGGAAAGGGCGATTCTGAATTTTGGGCAAGCAGGAAAAAGGAGGTTAGCGCTGGTGGTCCATTTTGTGTGCTCACCTGGTTTTAAGTAGACAAAATCTCAGATTTTGGAATTAGGTGTTTACTGGGCCTACTTTAAAATACAGATAAGTTTGCTTCTATGTCTTCAGAGAGATTTGGTAAGAGGTTTTGGGTCCTTTTTCCCAGGAGCAGTAGCTAACCGCTTAGGTTTCCGGGGAGACAAAATGCACCTCCATGTTTATTGCTATGTCTTTTATTCTCTTTGGTAGTGTATCTCCAGTCTAACTTCAAGGCCCCAGTGATGGACCTTGAGGCAAATACACAACTGCTATTGGATACATGCACCCAGTGCCCCCTAGGTGCTTCGTTTCCAGCTGTCAATTTCATGTCCTGCCCCAGCCTGTTGTTACTTTTATTTTGGCTTCATGTGACAACATTTATCCCATTGCCCAAGCCAGAAACATGGGAGTCCACAAAAAATTCTGCTATTAATTATCTAGCAGTTATATGTGCTTTTCAACACATACAGTGTGCTACTTTGAGGTTCCCTCAGACTCTGAAAGAACGACTGTCATCAAGAAGTCAAACAACAAATTGTGGTGAGGCTGTGGGGAAAAAGGAGTCTGTTCGCACTGTTGGTCAGAGTGTAAACTAGTACAACCACCGTAAAAATCAGTATGGGGAGTCCTCAAAAAACTAAAACTAGAAATTCTATTCGACTCAGCTCTTACCCTGCCTGGTATGTTCCCTAAAGAGTTAAAAACATCATATTATAGTGATATATGCATCCCCGCGTTCTTAGCAGCACAATACATAATACCTGGGTCTTTGAAGCAGCCTATATATCCATCAACAGATGAATGGATAGAATGTAGAATTTACACACAGTGGAGTACTACTGTGCCATAAAGAAGGATAAACTTGGGTCATTTGTAGGCAAATGGATGCACCTTGAGACCATAATGTTAAGTGAAATAAGCCAGACATAGAATCCTAAATATTGCATGGTTTCTATAATATTAGAAACCCAAAGTCTAAATAAATTAAAGAGCAAAATAAAAAGATTGATAATAGGAAACAGGGAGATAGATCTTTTGCAAGTTGGAAGGGGACCAAGAGATGAAGGGAGGTGGAGAAGGGTGTGGGAATTAAAAAGAATATGTATTATGTACATGTACCAACTCCCCACATTGTTATGTACTGCAAACATGCACTAATAAAAATGAAAAACATAGTGTTCTTAACCCCTTTGCATATGTGAAGTTATTGCAGCTCTGTGGCTGTGTTATAAAAGCCGGTGTCCTTCTGAAGGAAGGGCTGGGGAGTTGGGGAGCCCTGCAGAGCAGACTGCGAGGATGCACCCGTTCTTCGGGAGGAATGCAGGCTCGTGATTGTGCAATTTGACAGGCGAGGACTCTGAGGAATGGCCAAGTAGATAAATGGCCCCAGCTTGTGTTTCTGGCGCGTGTCAGAATTGGGGTTGGGAGGCTGTTCATCTGAGCGCAGGTCCACAAGCCAGATTGCTGCACCGCGCCGCTCCTTGACAGTCACTTGCCCCTCTTATTTCCCAGTTCACGCTAGATCTTCCTTCTCCATTTCCACTGTTCGCATCTTCGTGATCTTTACCTGGGCTATTGTGATTCATGCATTTATCTTTCTGTATTCAACATCTCTTCTGTCACACCCATGACTCTTGTACTCCTAGAGCTGTTCCAGTATAATTTGAACAATCCAGAGAGTGGATTTCAGTTCTCCGCAACCCTCCTGAACCATTGACCCAAGTTTAATTCTCTTTACTCCTGGAATTTAAAGATGGAAAAGAGGCTGATTTGTTGGATCCAGCCAACTATAAATAGAAAGACATCAAATTTGTAAGAATCGTCATTTCCCTGTAATGGTCTCATCTGGGCAGCTGTGGCTCCAGGGTGAGTCTTTAGAGGTATATGAATTCTTCCCTAGAGAACAGTTCATGGCAGGAATTGGATTAAAGTCTCCTTCTATCCTGTGGCTTCCCGGTGCTGTTCCCTATTTCCTGACCAGGGAAAACAGGAGGTGTGGGGTTGGGTCTAGAACTTCACTCTAGCAGATCGGGGGTACGACCCTTCACAGGAATCCTGTTCTCTTAGTGGGCCCCAGCTCGTATCCACGGGCCCATAGTTTGAGCTCAGCCTAGCAGCCCCAAGCTGGTGCCTTCTATTCTGAAGCTGGGCATTAGAACGGTGTCTTCATTTCGATTGGTTAATTCACCCTAGGATCCACAGAGAAATTTTGGGATAGCTGCTTCCTCAAAAATTATTCGTCTGATTTAGAGAGATAAGTACAGTGATGGATGATATAAACTATTTCTCAGACTAGGTCTTGTTATCCAATTTATAATCCATTGTGTATTTCAACCCAAAACATATTTACTCAGAATCCTTAACAGGTTATTATGACTTTGCCTTACTCATTTGGGTGAGGGATATTCATAGAAAATTCTCAAACTTGGTCCAATGTCTGCTTCATACTTTCATTCGAATCCATATTAATTATGCAGAAAACTTTAGAAAATACCTCACGGAATTACTTTGCTAAATTGGGGCAGTCACAGCCAGCATTAAAGAGACACCTTTGTGCCGGGTACTTTCCTAAACACTTTGTGTGCATTGAGTCACATACATTTCCACAACCATCCCATGGATAGGTACGATTATTATTACTCCCATTTTACAGATGAGATAATTGAGACACAGAACAGTAATGACTCTTCCCCAAATCACTCCAGTGACAAATGGCAGAGGTAGGATTTGGTCTGGGAGTCTGGCTTCAGGATCTCTCATACCCTCTTAGTATATATGCTGCCAAATCAAGCACTCTCATACCCTCTTAAAATCCCCCGTTAAGTTCTGTTTTCATGGGATAAGTGTTTCTTAGCACAGAGGCACCAGTTCATCCCAATAAGCCTCAGAGCCGGTGGTGACAAGCATATGGCATGTGTGCCACAGCGGGCCATTTGTTGTCACCAAAAGCTGTGAAAGGTTCGCCATCCCTGCTCTAAAGCTCGGCACAAGGACCTCTTCCTGGAGCTCCTCTCCTCCCCTTTGCCCATCTGGCGATCTCTCGCTCCCTCCCTCCCCCTTTCCCTTTGTTTCTCCCCATTCCTTCTCATTAAAAAATTATTCTGGGACTGCAGATTTAGCTCAGTCGTTAAAGTGCTTGCCTAGCAAGCACAAGGCCCTGAGTTCCATCCCTGGCGCGTGCACGCGTGCACACACACACATACACACACACACACAAATTCTTCTCTTGGGACAGTTCTGTGTCTTTTTCCTGGCCATCTCCTTCCTCCATTCCTAGGAAAGAGAAGTGGGCTTTTGGATTGCTCTCAAAAAGGGAGTGCTAGGTTTGGCATCACTTTTGGTCCGTTTAGTGATGCTGTACAAGAAGACTTAGAGTAGGTAACTTATGAAGAACAGAAATTTACTCCTCACAGTTTTAAAGGCTGAGACATCCAAGATTAAGTGGTGGCACCGCAAGAGTCCTCCTGCTGTGTCCTCCAGAGGGGAGGGACACTGTGTCCTACCATGGGGGAGGGGGTGGGAGAGGTCAGTGGAGCCTGCCCACCCTGTGTAACACCTTCAGTCCCTTCCACGAAGGGAGGGCCCTCCTGAGCTAATCCTCTTTTCTTGGGGTGAGATTTTAACATGGGTTTTGGATGGAGGGGCGCACATTCAATCCATAGCAGTATATGACTGAAAAGGTAAAGTGAAGCTGGTGACTCACACTTGTGACCCTGTTGAGCTGAATTATCCTTGAAAGACTGTCCCTACCCCTTCTTGCACGTGCTTCTGATTTCAGAATTTTGGGAACTAAAATCATCCTCGGATTCTTGGACGCACCACCTTTGTTGGAAATAGAAGGGAATTCCATGCCAAGGAGGTGACGTGACCAAGATCACATGGTGCGTTAGTGACAAATCCCAGATGAAACCCAGGTCTTAGCAGTGTATTCTCTCTTCCTCCCTTTCCAGACTAGCTGAATACATGACAGAAAATGGAAAACATTCTTATTTTACTTCCTGTTCATTTTTCTCACAGCAGAATCTACTTTCTTTCTTGGATGTGTGTTCATGATACGGAGGTGTCTCTTCTCCTTTTGGGGATCCAGGCAGATTCCCCCAGTTCTCACCTCCATTTCCCTTAATCCTCCCTTGAGTCACCTTTCTCTGGCCACATCTCAGACCACACCTCTGATTGCTCATAACAAAACATTACACACACTATTTCTTATTAATCTCCAAGGCATTTGATAATAGTCACACGGAAGGGCAGAAATTATGGGCCTGTCAAGTGGATGGCATGTGCACTTTCACTGCCCATCGTTAAAAATAAAAAGTCATTCAAGCTTTTATTTGTGTGTTCGTGTAGTAACTAAAACAACTTGACCCTTGGAGAAAATAGACAAGCAGTTTGATCTGAGCATCAGTGATGTGTGTGTGCTTGCTTAGCTGTGGAGATAAAGCAGCAGAAACTGTAAGGGGGACCGTCTGTACAGGCGGGACACACAGACAGGTGACTGCTCACGTGGCCTCCGTGGGAGGGACCGTAGGTTGGGGTCACTAGAAAGAAAGCAGCTTCGCAGACATCAAGGAAATAAGAACTAAGCCACATCCAGACCTTTCAAATAATAGCATGGATCCCAGAACCACTTCAAAGGGAACCGGCCAGGAAATAGACAAAAATAATGAATTCAAATACTTCTGAGAATCCAGAGATTCAGACGAAGAGGCTTCAGATATTTGCATGAAGGTAGAGTATGAGCAATTATTCTGTTTCTGGAAATTGCTCAGAGTCTTTTGTAGAAACAGAAGACCAAGAACATTTTCTGTCTTTGACAGATGCACTGTTAGAAACTTGGGGTAAATTTAAAGAAATAAATCCCAAAATCATGAAAAATGCATGTTGTGCCTAAAACAGATCATTATTTTCTTTTGAAAAATGGCATTACATGAATAAGTTTTCTGACAGGTAAACTTTTCACTTCAGAAGTACATCTGATGGCTTTAGGTTTAAAGCTCTACCACAGGAAGAATATCTATATTGATTTTCCAGTAATTGTAATTAAATGTTAAGACTGCTGAATACATAGCAAATGGAAGATCTTCTTTTTGCATTTTTTGATTTTTGAGGACCTTATGCGCATATATTTCTCATAAGTAAATCCAGTGACGAAAGCCTTTCAAGTATAATTATTCAAAATAGTAAAGACAAAATGATTGGAGTGTGGCTGTTTCATTTCTCGGTCTTGACATTTGCAAAAATTATTCCCAGGGCTTCTTATTTTTAAACAAACAAGAAATTTTCTATTCCAAAACCATCAACATGGGCATCAGTCTTTCAGAAAGCAAACTGCTCGCCGGCACCATCTATAGCCCCAGATTCGGGGTGGACTCCTGGGGAAAAAGTTGCCATACAACTTAGGGCACTTTCCAGCTGTGTGAAGTTGGATTTGCTTCTCCCTGGCTCGTCCTTGCCTGGGAAGCCTCCCACAGGGAGGCAGTGTGGTCTAGAGAATGGGGCCACCTCGACTTCCCACAGACACTATCTTCTCTCTGGTCACCTCCAGAGTCTTGGATTTTTTTTAACGTTTTCTTTAGTCATCCTAGTCTCCAGGGTACCCCCTTTTCATGTGGAAAACCTGATCCACTGGGTTCCCCAGGTTTGGTTTTGGTTAGACATCTGCTTGTGTGATGTTTTGCAAATGGAAAGGGACCAAGAGATGTAGGGAGGAGGGCATGAGGGGGAGGAAAGGGAACATAAAAAGGAATTAAGATATGCCCTGCACTTGGACTAACTCCTCGCGGTGAATGCAATTACTATGCACAGCAAACATGGACTGATAAAAAAGTAAAAACAGAGCTATGCTTGTGCGGGAGATGAGGGGAGCAGTGTGCGTGCACAAGTTACGAGTGGCTAGACATGCTTCGCTGGGGGAGGCAGGGCTCGCGGTGCACACAGGCCTTTGCTCGGTGCCTGTCTGCCACAATGTGGCCTATGCCCAGGCTGGAAGGGACAGGGAAGGAACTCCAGGCGCGTCACTTTGTTTGCTCAGACTCTTTCTTCTGAGGGTGTGTGGTTGCAGGTGCTGTGCAACAGGCTGGGGATGAATAGGTGAAAGTCTGTCTCTGATTGAAGGATTCATGACCTAAAAGGACAGATAAGAGGAGTCTAGGCAAAGAATACAGCAGGGAAAGTGTTACTGTGCCACGACAGAGAGGGAACCACTTGAAAAGGGGAACAGGAGGGGAAGACAGGGAGAGTTTCCTGGAGTGGATAAAGAGGCCACAGGAAACCGTGTACTGGGTGTGCACACTTGGGAAAGTGTGTGCAGGTTAGTGCTGGTGGCGTGTAAGGGGTGGAAGGGGAACTGGCAGAAAAAGAGTGTAGGGTGATTTGTCATTATGCCGGTCAGATTTTTACCATGTGACCAAATAAGTGAAGAAAAGCAACTAATGGAGGAAAGGTTTATTTTGGCTCAGGGTATCAGAGGTTTGAGTTCAGTGCATGGTCAGCTGGCTTCACTGCTTTTAGGTCTGTGGTGAGGCAGGAACATCATGGCGGCAGGAGGTGATGAAGGAAGCTGCTCACTCCATGGAGGCCAGGAAGCAAAGAAAGCAAAGAAGAGTCAGAGAGGGGGGACAAGAGCAGGCACTTCCGGGTTACACCCCCAGAAACCCACCTCCTTCGAGCACACCCCACCTCGAACAGCATGTTCAGCTATGAAGTCGTCATGGGTGAATAATCCATCGATGGGGTTAGCACCTGTGTGATCCAGGCATCTCTGAATACCTGAGACCTTTGGGAGACATTTTTTTATCTAAACCATAATAGTTATTAAAAGATTTAAAGCAAGGGAGAGGCATGATTATATTTACATTTTTTAAAACAATAACTAGCCTGCTGAAGACAAAATGAGTGGGGGGTAGAAGAACTGAGAGGTCAGTACCTAAGGCAGAACTGTGGCATTGGACTTGAAGATACGAAAAAGGATCATATCAGGAAGACTTCTGAGGCAGAATCTAAAATGTCTGGGTGGGTGTGTGGTCCAGTGAGAGTGAACAGTCTAGTTTGTGCTTCAGACTGTGATTTCAGTGGCTGGGTGGAAGGCGAACTGCTCAAGCAAGAAGTAAGAGAAGGCATAAGGTTGGAGGCGATGAGTGATGCTGACCTGAGTCCAAGGTGTTGGAGCTTTGTAGTTCATTCTTTTCCCCACAGACGGTCTGTAGATGCCCAGTAGGCATCAGATGTGTGAGTCTGGGCTGGAAATAGGTCTGTAATTGCTCAACATGTAAGTGATTGTTTCAGCTACAGAAATGGATGAAATTGCCCAAAGAAATGAATATAGAATTAAAAACAGAACACAAAGGACTGAGCTCTGAAGGAAATCAATATTAAAAGGACAGAGAGATGTAGAATTATTAAAATATGTTGTTTTTGATGTTACATTTCTAACTTTGTATTTTTGTGAGTGGATAGAAGAGTAGATATTCTGAGTTTGGTTTGAGAGACATTCAACAACTCTGAAAACCAATGAAAATATCTTTTTCATGCAGTGGGGTCCAATAGTGGCATAATTTTGAGATAAATCATTTTTATAGTAAGAAAACGGTCACTCAACTGATACTTGTTACTAGTTCTAAAACTGTACCTGCTAATAAACCCAGGTGGTGATTGATGAAACTCAGAGTGTGGTTATGACCCTGGTGGCAGGGATGTATTTTGATGTACCTTAAACCTAGGGATGGAGTATCGTCCATGTCTGAAGACATTAGGTGGTGTTTTGAAGTGGTTGTTTTGTGATTATTGTCTTCTTTATTCAATTTAGTCTTATATATAGAGAGAACTTTTTCTGGTTGTCTTTGTTTTCAAACCAAGAAGTCCATCTCCAGCCACCCTCCTCCCCTTTCTTTTGTTCTCTTCATGTGAACAGGTAGCTTTCAAATATAAACAAAATGCTGGCGGCAGCTACAAATACTGACTGTTTTTTGAGCTGTTTCAGTGATGGACAGTGGGACTCCATGTGGCTGGAGAGGAGGTGGAGCTGGGCCTGTGGGCAGGTGGAGGAGCCCACGGCAGGCAGCTGGCATGAGGAAGAAAGGCACAGAGGCAGGTTAAACTGAGGAGGGGACCAGTCCTGACAGTGTAGAGACGCTTGTTTTGAATTTCCTCCCAGGTTATTTTTAACCTCGAGGCCGCTCTAGCAGTTCCATCACACAGGTAGTCGGGCCCTCGTGCTGCCCTCCCCGGCTTCTGAGCTGTCCAAGACTCCACTGCCGGGACCTCCACCGTGAGCCCTCCTCACAGGAAGACTTCTCTTTGCCTTGCTTCTTCCTCTCCCTCTTTTCTGTTTGGAGAGAAAAATTGATGGTAGCTTGTTCTCCTCACCAAACCATTATGTGGTGAGTTGACGCCTGTGTTGTTGACTCGTAGCTAATCTAATAAACAGATCTACGCTAATGTGTTCATAGCTAGAACACAGAGCTCCAGACTTCTAGAGGTTGCAGCCTTTTAAGTCCACTGGGCTTTTCCGTCTGTTATACTCACTGGTGCGACTTTATAGGTAACATGTCAGGGAAGGGCTGTGAACCCAGCAGCAGGATTATGGAAAGAGCTAGATGATTCATTTAAGAACAACATAGACCTCTCTCAAGTTATCGCTGTAGTTAGAAAATCAAATCAGAACTTTGCAAACCAAGCCTGCTATGGGTCACACAACACAGGAAATTAAATTTGGCCTATAAATGTCTGCTGAGGAAACAATGCCGATGGGATGAACCAAGTAAGACCCGCCGTCATGTGCTCATGCACAGGACGCCTACCACTTGGGCTCCTTCTCTGCCTCCTTCACAGAAGCTCCTGGGGCTCCTCCACGGCTTTCCCTGCCTGTACCCTCAGCCTGGATGCTTTCCTTTCAAATGCCTACATGCATGGCTCACCCCTTCCTCATGTCCGCCCTCCTCGGAGATGCCTGCCCTGTTTACATAGCTCCCACCACTCTTTCTCCACAAGGCTGCTTTTCCTTCTGGCACTTCTGTATTGTTGAGTGAGTAATCAGCCTGTTGGCACTTACTGGTTCCTTGAGGTTGGACTTTCGCCTGCTGCTGCATCTTCAGAGCCTAGTTCAAGGCTTGCTATGTGGTAGGTGCTTAGGAAACATATTTTTAGTGAATGGCTGATGGCGTTGAATGCGGAAGCCAGGCCTTGGGTGTCCCAATCCCGTACTCTGTTCACTATATGTGGTAGTTTTCACGTAGTGTACCCATCTCTTGAAGTCATGATGTCTTCCTCAGTCGCCCTCCATATAAATACCTCATATTACACCAGTGGAAATCCTCTTCTTAATCACTTTCTGGGGACATCCAGACTGATAGTTTCCATTCTTCGTGGTCCATTGACCCCACCGAGAGTCTGACCGGTGCGGATTCCCAGGCCATGAGCCTGTGGCAGGCTGACACACTGTGGGGAGATCGTAAAGTAGCAGTTGTGTGACCACATTTCAAGATCCATTTATAAACAGCAGATCTCCCAGGCCTCAGGAAAGCCCTTCTGAAGTCTTTGCCATGTGCTGATCTGTAGCATTCAGGCAATCTACATAGTCAGTGTTAGTTCTGCTGTGTAGCATTCCTGTGGCGCTGCTATTGCCCTGGGACACACAGGACACACAGAGGAAGAGAAGGGACTGAGGGGAGGTGGAGCAGAGAATCCGATGGGCAGCTGTTGGCGTGCAGGCCTCAGTTTGTCTGGGTACAACATGGGAGGTCAAAGGGGAGGGGCTGGCTTCCCTGAACTGCCAAGGAAAAGTCCTCCTGCTTCTCCCTGAGCTTGACCAATTAAAGAATCACAGCGGGCTGTGTTTCTAACACTGTAACAGTCCTTGCATGACTGTGGGAATGGAAGACGAGGGAAGGGCACAGGAGGATAGTTAAGAGCTACTATTGTTACTAGAACTTCAAAACTTGTGACCGTTTATCTGAAAGAGGCAAGAGATTTTCAGGAATGCAGGTAAAGAGTTGACTTCAAAGATAGCAGGGCATTGGGACTTACCTCTTAGGGGTGGGATTTTTGTTTTTGTGTGTTTTTCTTTTTAGAGCAATTTAGATCCTGTATGTAAAACAACAAAGTGCTAGGAGAGCCACAGTCAATAGTGGTAGCTGTTGTTATTGGTGCACACTGGGCGGTTGAGCAGGGAGCCTCCTCCCACCCTGCCACTTCCCTGTATGTGTCTGGTCTATTGTGAAGAGGTGAGCTTTCTGTGGTGTATATGGATTGTGTCAAGCTCTTCAGAAAAACAACAACAAAAAACTTACCTGAATGGCGGTCCACTCATTCACAAGTTCTTCAGGCACTCCTGACCATGTTCCTCACAACTTTAACTCAGTAATGTGCAAAATAGATGTGGCCAAATGCCTTATTTTTGAAGCTGTGTGTTTGGAAGAAAACTTTTTCCACATGTTATTAATTATTTTTCTCATAATTAAGGACTTCCAACCAGTTAAAAGTGTTGCAAATGTTTATTTTCCTTTAGAAATTGAAGTTGCTTTTGGTTGAGTTTTGGCCCGAAGCCCCACCATGTCGGCTCTCTCTGGGTGGGAGCACTGTGGTTGCTATTTCATGCACCCATCTATCCCCAGGAATGAGCACAGGGGCCAGCAAATAGTAGGAGCTCAATACGTATGGGGTGAACGAGCCATTGGATGCCTCCACTGTTTCTGTGTTCCTACTATTTGGATTCAAAGGTTCTGAATTTTTAAGGGGTGTTTCCCTCCTTAAAAAGCTGCACGCAGTTATAATGGGTTTGTTAGTTTCCTAAGGCTTCTGCAATAAATTCCGCTGAACTGGATGTTTTAAAACAACAGAAGTGTGTTCTCTCATGGTTCTGGAGGCCACACGTCCGACATTAAGGTGTTGGCAGGCTGTGTTCCTTCTGCCTGCTCCTGGGCGGGATCCTTCCTTTCCCCCGGCTTCCTGGAGCCCAGGTGTTCTTTGGTTTGTGGCTGCATAATTCCAGTCCCTGTCTCTAACGTCACATGGCTTTTTCCTCTCTAAATTTCTTCCTTTTCTATCACTTATAAGGACACTCACTGTTGGATTAAGGGAACAGTTGGATAATCTCAGATGAGAGTTCTGAAATCTTTAACTCAGTTCCATCTACAAAGTCCCCTTTCCAGACGAGGTCAGAGGCACAGGTTCTGGGATGTGTTTGCATGTCCTGGAGGGCACCGTCCAACCTACTCCAGTGGGTCAAGGAAAACGTCCCACTTCCTAATGGGGTGCCCAGAGCCTCACCAACTTCCTCACTGTACCCCTGTACAGATTTTCTGGAGTTTTTGCAGCTGAGAAGGCCGAGGATGTGGTTTGTGTCTAGGTGTAATTTAGAATTAGGAGGGGGAAGAACAAATCAACATCTCACCTACAGATGGGAAAAATATGGTGCATGTTGAAAAGTGGTATGTGGGGAGAGGAAGTTGAGTAAGTGCTGGAGAAGCAACGTCCTCCCAACCCGATGACGTCTTGGTGATATACTAGGGATGGTCCTGGAGACATGGAGCTCTGCGTGATGACAGATGCAGACGAGTAGTGGTTATGATGGCAAAGCAGGGCGATTGGCAATAATCTCAGCACTGTACCCTTTGAGAGGGAAAGTGGGTTTGCGGAGAGAATTGGTAAGTCATAAAGACAAGGCCAGAGACTCCTGGGAGCAACAGTTTGAAATGAAAACCCCACGAAGAATGCCGATCAGGAAAGAGATGTGGGGTGGATGGATTGTGGCTCCTACATTGAAACCATCTGCCTTCGATTTGGCAGTAGGAAAATGCAAGGTCTTGGAATGTATAAATATCAAAAGAAACAGCACATCAGTGGTAAGTTATTCCGGTATTGAAAAAGGAGCCAGAGAGAACAGAGTCAGAATTATTGTAATTCTGGTCAGTGTTTTATTGAGAGGAAATTGTGGAAATTGAAAATGTTCAACAGGTGGCAACCGAAGCGGCCTCCTCCTTCTCCTCCTCCTCTTCTCCTTCCTTTTTTCCTGGTCAAGTCAGGGCACAACTTTTGCTGAAAAATGAGCCAGTGTTGTCTGAGTGAAGGGATTCTTGGAGAACAGGGAGAAGTCATGGAGAAAAAAAAAAATCCCCAAAGGAGAAGACACACTGAATAGATTAGAAATAGAATTTTAGCACTACGAAGACCTTGATGGGTAAAACACTCTGTGTGCCGGTGAAGGACCCAGGAGTAATTGGAATCGAGTTCCTTTTGCTTTAAGGCTTAATCATTGAAACGAGATTTTAATGCATTATGAAAAATGAAATAAAAATTTATAACATCCAGTGGCAGACAAGTCATACAAAAATGTATTTGTAAAAATGGAAACATCTGCAACTTTCAGAGTTAAGACAAACTGAATTTATATTTGAGATCTCCGGGGAAAATTGTAAATCTATCTTTTCCTGTCCCTGGAAATTTCTTTTGGTGAATTCATTGTTATCCCGAAGCTGTGGATGTTACCCAGTAATGATAGCAATGAAGATATTGGGCATTTCTACAGAAATGCCCATACTTGCTCTGCAAAGTTTATTTGCATATATGCAAATAGAATAGTTTCTTCCCAACAAAATCACGGCCTTTCAAAACAGCAGCAATAAAGATATGCTTCCAGCTGCAGTTTCTGCTTGTACCACTCAAATTCCCTTATTTTTCTCCCTTCCTTTCTCTCTCTCTCTTTCTTTCATTTATTTATTTTTGAAACAGAGTCGCAGGCTGGCCTTGAACTTCTGTGATCCCTCCTGTCTCAGCCTCCTGAGTTTGGGTATTACAGGCATGCAGTCCCAGGCCAGGCAATTTCTGTTTGTGTCACCAGCTTCCCTTCTCTCTTCTCCATCCCTGTCTAGACACAGCGTTGTCTCCATTCCCATAGCATCTACACTAATAGTTGCTTTCGTTTCAACAAGTAGATTTTTAGGCTTTTCCGGAATTTAATGTTGAAGAATGAATTTTATATACAGTACACACAATTAGAGTTGCCTACCCTTTGCTGAGACATACAGTCATCCTATTCATTCCACGTCCTCTTTTCAGTTTAATTAATAGTATGAAAATGTGTTTCTGATTATGTCCCCACAGAGGACAAAACAGTGCACTCCTCTTACATCCTTTTCTCTCTCAAATTTCTTCTTACCTATTTTCCAATGTAATTTCTAACCTCAAATATTTATTTTTCCGTTTTCAAATTCCTGGAGCAGCTTGCTAAGAAGGCTCCACAAAGTTTTACATTATAATCAGTTGAGGAATAGGGAGAAAGGAATAGAGTTTATATTTATGTAACAATCAAATTAAGCTTTAATGATATACTACTTAATGGATGGAGTGGTGGCATACACGTGCTTTAGAAATAAAATAGCACGTGGGCATTTTAGAAAAATCCCATATGTTTTAAAATGTATTTCCTCTTTATGTTTTTTAGCATTAAGTTTTGGACTGCAAACTAACTTTTAATACAGTGTTGCCTCAGAGTATTAAACTTAGCCTTTTCTCACACGTGTTTCTCTTCCTGTGTCCCACTGTTGACGTGGATAAAACAAAGTTGTCACCTCCCGTTTCTGAGTTGCTGAAGCTGCCGGCTGGGACTTTTTCTTGCTGCGATACCAGGCAGTGAACAGGGCCTGCAGGTCTTACAGAAAGACCCCCGAGATGCTGCTGGATACGAGTATGCTGGAACAGTGGTTGGCTTTTACTTCTACATCTGTTTTGAGGGTTTGGTCTATTATATTCCTTTCTCTTGCTTTATGCTTTTTTTCCTTTTTGCCTAATTATTGCATGAAAACACACATTCATTTGAAATTTCCTCTTTGAGTACAATGGCTTTAGCCCAGCTGAAATGCAGTCGGTCCCCAAATCCTGGTTTTAGCAGGAGGTTCCAATTGTGTGGAGTTTACTTGGGGGAGAGGGGATTGGATTTCCAGCGGTAAAGGAAGCTGTGTGTACTAAGCTGAACTTTGAGACAGGCGAATGTTCTTCTCTTGAGAATCTCACTGGAGCTTTGGGTTTTTTTAGTAACAGTTTTTCAATTTCTGCTTCTCAATAAATTTTAAGTTTTTGGCTCATTTAAAATAAGACATTTATTAATTATCAAAAAGATACCAGTGTACCCTCTGAGTGCATAGATTACCTATTGGAAGCATTTTTTCTAATTTAACCTTATAAAAGAAAAAATCCTGATCACGGATTTAATTATCAAAATGGTACCAGATACCATTTATTAATTATCAAAAAGATACCATGTGGTATTCGTGTTAGAATTCTCTCTTATTGTGCTTTCTACCTTTTAACATTCTCAGTCTTTTCTGCCCATATTGCTTTCTTAGTCTTTGTTAGAAAAAGGAAAACTCATTCTCTGAAATGTCTGACTCTTCAGTTTGTCCTCACATCAGTGAGACACAATGATGGGCATGTGCCACTGCCCAGCTGCTGAGGCCGGGGACATGGGGCAGTCGTCACACCAGGCCCGGACTTGGCCCTCCTGGGAATGCTGTGGAATGTTTCAAGTGATACACGAAGGCCATGGCATTTTAACCAATACTGTGAACTTCAAAATGTTGAGTGCCTTTCCAAAAAATTATTTTGAGACAGCATTTTGTAATCATATTTCCAGTGAAGGGACACAGAGAGGCTGGGGACTCATTCCTCCTGCTTGGCTTCTGTCTTCCCACCTCCTCTTGCTCCCCTCATTCACATCGGCAGTTATGGAGACCAACACAAGCTCTGCTCGCCTTCCGGAAGTCCTTGTCATCTGATTTGTATCCAGGCCTAAAAGCAAGGGTCATTTTTTTATTATTTTAGAGCTGTTTTTGTGGCTGTTGTTAATTGTTTTCACTGGAGTCTAACAACCTTTGGCCACTTCTCTTCACAGTTGCAGTTCAAAAGTTTCATCAGCCTGATCTCTCTTTGCTGATTGTCTCAGGTCAGGCTCGGGGATGAATGGAGGGTGATTTGGATACATAGGTTTTAAACATGATCTTGTGTTTAAGCAAGTGAATAAAAACTTAAAATTGGATAGTTTCTGAAAGCCACAAACTTAAAATTGGATAGTTTCTGAAAGCCACATAGTTTCTGATAGTTTCTGAAAGCCACATTGTTTGCAATTGTATTAATGTCATTAATGTCAGTGTTCTGCATACATTAGTAACATGCCTAATGGTCTTCCAGCAATCTCTGTTAGTTTGTGCGATCGATTTGGATGATTCCATAGCTCTCAAAAGAGAATTCTTTGATCTGATCACTTTATTAAACACACATGCACACACACACACACACACACACACAGGCCTATGTGAGTGACTAAATCTATCCTTGTAAAATCTTGTAATTATGTGTTATCTATGAGAGGAGTAGCATTAAAGTCAGAAATGCTTGCTTTCTGAGTGCATAGATTACCTATTGGGAGCATTTTTTCTAATTTAACCTTATAAATGAAAAAATTAAGCAATCCTGATCACAGATTTGTCTGTTTTGATTTATCCTTCCTATACAGCTTGTATTTTCAATATTGTTTGCAAGCACAATACAAAATATTAGCTATGCATAGCTGCCAACAAGGGAGAGAAATTGAGAAACAGGAAGAAGCGGTACAAAATTCAGAGCTGCATATTCTCTTGTTTCCATGTCAGTGCTAGGGCCATATTGCTTTTCCTAACCACGGAAGGGCTTGGACAATACCCTGGAAAGTTGACTACAAAAGATTAGAAGATAATTCTTCGAGAAGTTGCAATAGAAAACTTTCCAAGCTCTCTTAATTCAATGATTTTAGGTTATCATTTTCCTATGTTCTGTGCATTTTTTTGTTTAAATTTGGGAAACATTGCATTCCGTGAGATGAAGTAGGTTTTGTTTTTGTTCGCTTTTGATTTTTACTGTAGGACTTAGCAGAATCTTTAAAGCTTTATGTACCCTGTGACCAAGGAGAAAAATAATAAGAGGTGTGGCCAACAAATACAGTGAAAGTAGAATTTTAAAAAATATGACAGTAAGAGACACATTGCCATTAACCCCCTCAAAATGCTCTCCTAGTTTCCAACTAGCTTATTTGGCCATTCTTGCTGCTTTCTGAAGCAGGTCTGGAAGTCCTTGTTTATGTCTTTGGTGCTCTTATGGCTGCCTCAGTGTCCTGAATGGATTCAGAATGTTGAACTTTCATGGCCATTTTGACTTTGAGGAAGATTCAGAAGTCACACAGTGCCAGATCCAATGAATAATGTGGATGAGGACACAGCATTGTGTTTTTAAGAGGCCGCCTTTCCATTGGATGGCCTCAGCAGCAGAATTCACTGTAATTTTTGATCACATCTTGTAAAGACCCTCAAGAACGAAAACTTCTAGATCCACCACAGAAAGTGGCAAGAACAATCAGTTAAATGTACTCAAAGCAAGAGAGAGTATTTTGAGGGCGATTAATGGCAATGTGTCTATTATTGTAATACATTTTTAAAACATTTAAGCATTCACTGTATATTTTGACCATTGCTTGTATGTTCACATGTCTAATTTATTTGACCCAAGAACTAGTGTTTTGAGGACTCTCCATTCATATTTCATGTAGCACAATTTAGAAGAGATTTTCTTAGGATGGTCCTCCCATTGTGCGCGTTTTCATTCGCGCAATGATCTGTGCACCTGGGGGTAGGAAAGGGCTATATAGAGGGTGTCCCGCATATGGAAAAAAAGAGATTTCAAGGGAAGAGATTTCATTCGAGTTCCTTGAAGGCCAAAAACTCACCAGATTTGGTGGGAAGCAAGTAGGAAAGTTACTCATTTGGTACAATTGCTACCAGGTGAGTTATTTCCTAAGCAAGCGGAGCAGAAAAGTGGGAAGTTTGAATCAAGAGATGGACAAGGGGAAGCATGGCCAAACTCGTAGATAAGGATTCATACAGTGACCTCGAATTATATTATAATGTTGAGTCTCACTGTGTCCAGGACTATGTATGGTGATGGAGTAGGGATGATGAAAAAGTGACAATTGGGACTCTGAGGGCGGCACATGGAGTTTCCTCTTTCATCAAAGTAGCCTTTGGTGAGCCGTACTGTCCCCAGCTCCCTGGTTGAAACTTAGGACTCTAGACCTCAGACTCAACCTCAATAACGCCTGCAGCAGGTGCTGCCTGTCAGCCTCAGCTTGCATCCCTTCTCTATACGGAGGTCAGAAATTGCAAAATCAGAAGCAGGAAGGTAGTTTCGAAGCTTGTTTCTTTCATTCTTTGAAACTTTAGTGACATATGTGCATGAGATTGAACAATACCCACCTTACAGAATATGTTAGTATTAAGCAAACTTAATTTCCAAAGAGAGCTCTGTGTGTGTGTTTGTGTGTGTGTAATTCACATCAGTCCTAAAAATGTGATTCATTTGTAGAGATTTCAGGTTTTATGCTTTTAGATCATATTTTATTTATGAATTGCATCAAAGTATTTGACAGGAACTTGTAGTTTGAAAAATACTTATCGTCCAAAGTGAATATGTGGGCATAGAAACATCATTTGGCTTCCAGTTTGATACAGCCCATGATCGCTCCAGGGGAGTGAGACCAGACCTTTGAGAGAGAGTGGGAAGAGACCAGCGTCTGTCTGGGGCAGGGTCCCTTTGACTCTCTGGCACACCACGCAGACCATCTTCATCATGCTGGAGAGCTACCACAGTGCATGAAAGAGAGATGCAGGCGTTGACTGGGCCTGTGGCCCAAGCCTGTGAATCAAGCCTGCAGTGTTTCTATCACACACCAGGGTCCCTGTTCCTGAGAGTCAGACTGCAAATGGAAGTAGCAAGCAGCGCTTTGGCCCCATTGAGTGTTGCGCAGGAGGAGGCCCTCGTCCTGTAGGCTCGAGTTTGCTGCTCTTTGTGGGACACCTGGCAGCGTTCAGAAGCAGCGTACCTTTCCCACGGATGTCCCTCCTGACTCGCATGCTTATATACACACCAGGAAACAAGAACGACCCAAGTAGGCCATCGATCCAGCACCTCCTTTTTAGGAAATTCCTACAACAACCACGTTTTGATGATTTCACCTGTTATTTTTGTCTTATAGTTTCAGATTTGCTTTAATTTTTGGTTGATACGTAACATCCTCTTATTTACAAACACACAGATGTTAAAAGGAGGTGTTCCATGAGTCTCTAGTAATAGAAGAAGTCCTTTTTAAAAGGACAAACATTTTAAATCTATTTATTTTTGGAATTTTATTATTATTAATACATTAATTCATTGTGCAATTAGGGAGATTCTCTGTGATATTTCCATACATGCATACGCATCTTATAAATCCTTTTATAAAGAATAATTTTACTTTATGTTTTTGTGTGAGAGACATCTGTACTTCCAGTACTCAGAGGGTGAAAAACATACTTTCTTTTGCTTTTTTTTTTTTTCTCATGGTGCCAGCAATTAAACTCAGGGCCCTTGGCTTGCTAGGCAAGCACTCTGACCACTAAGCTAAATCCCCAGCCCCTCTTTTGCATTTTTGAATGTCTCTAGTATAGATTTGACCCAGTAACTAGGCAAATGCTTTTCAAAGGGTCTTATGAAAATTTGATTTGAATATAATTAAATTTTAATTTTAATTAAATTATTTTAAAAGCCCCACCAAAATGTGCATTTAACATGTTAAATACCAAATGTTAGCTAATGGAAGCCACAGACAGAAGATGTGCTTTTGCTGATTTTCTTTAGCAGAAAGTATCAACAAAATAAAAATTAAAGTGTTTGAAATAACTTCATACTCAAAAATGTTTCAATCTGTTTTCCGTATTGGAATTCCTTATAAGTTTCTTTTGAAAAAGGATTCTGCTGAGAAAAACAAATTAAAAATCATTACAGTTTAACATGGGAGACCAATCCCAAGAATTCTGTAGGTCACCTCCTTGGGCTTTTGCGAGAGAAAGTCCTGCTTGCCTACCTCCTTCCCATGCGGCTCCACACCCAACTTACTGCTCTGTCCTGGAATAATTTGAAAGAGCCTGAAATGTGGAGCACTGCCCTTGTTTGAGCTTGCTTTTCTGAGTCTGTTGCTCTCGGCAAAACATTCAACGCACTTATTCCTAAAACTCTTGGCTGAAAGTTAGTATCTAACAGTAAAGCATTTTTGTTGAACGCAAGACTGAGTTTTGAAAAGGAAACATATAAGGTATCATTGAAAAATGCAGTGTACTTAAATTTTCAGAAATTTATTTACAGTGCAAGACACATTGCCAAGCATCCCCCTCAAAATAGGGAGACTTTGTTGAAAGACTTAGCCCATCTCCCTTGCCACTTTCTGAAGCAAGTCTGGAGTCCTCTTTCCTGAGTGTCTTTAGTTGCCCTGTTGTGGCCGCCTTGATGTGCTGAATTGATTCAAAATGTTCCCCTTTCATGGTCATTTTGACTTTGGGGAAGAGCCAGTAGTCACACAGTGCCAGATCTGGTGAATAAAGTAGATGAGGACGCAGTGTATTTTTATGAACCTACCTTTCTGTTGGATGGCACTAGGCAGCAGCATTCATCGTATTTTTGATCACATTTTGTGAAGACGTTTGCAAGAGAAGACTTCCTGAACTCCCTCAGAAAGTGGCAAGAACGATGAGCTAAGTGTGTTTGAAGCAAGGAGGAGTAATTTGAAGGGGATTAGTGGCAATATGTCTTTACTGTAATAGATTTGTTTTATGGAAATGTTCACCATATGTTTTGATCACCTCTTATAATCTACTTCCTTAAACTGCATGTGCCGTCTACAAGCATAAAAACTCTTAAATGTATAAGGTGATCGATCTGTCCAATATTGTGATTTGATATATCACACAATGTGTACATGTACCAAAGCATCCCATTGTACCACATAAATATACGCAATTATTATATATCATGAACAGGATAAAGAGAGAAAACTTGCCTCACTTTTGACAGAACAAGCCAACACATAAGCTTTCTAAGGCTCTCGGGATCTGAAATGGCATAACCTCTGTCAGTAACTAGGCCCTTGCTGCCTGTGTCTAGGAACAAGGTCCAGGAAAGGCACGTGCAGAGAACTGAGCAATGACTTTCAAGTCTCCTCTTTGTTCGTCTTAGGGAGCCAGTTTTACAGCCTAGAATTTTCACTGGAATGGCCCTGAAACCAAAAGCAGGCAAGAGGAGGAGGATGAAGAAGGCTCACTGTTCTGATCTGATAGCGTCACTTCTTTGCCTCCCTCTCACATCAGTGCTGCAAACGTTAAATGTGGTGACGTCAACTAAGTCTGTTTGAGTGAGGACCTTAGACTTCTCTCCCTTGGAAGATCCGCTGGGGAGGAGAGAAGCCTTGCACACAACACACCGATCACCGCTGGGCCAGACTGAGGACCAGCAGAGGTGAGCGTCGGTGAAGATGCTCGCCACCTGCTACTCTGGCACAGGGACTGAAGAAACCAAGGATGTCCTTGAAGTCCTCCTGGGCAATCTTTTCCTTTCAAATCCTCTTAGCAACAGGCATTTATTACAGTCGTACAGGGCAACACGAACACAACCCGAGCACTAAGTCAGAAAGAGACTCAGTGTTCAGTCCTTGAGCTGGGAGCGAAGGAGAGCCTCCCCGGCTTGCTGCGGGTTGCCGCTGTGCGTTCCCCATCGGCAGGTGTCCTCGAGACGGGCAGTGAGTGGACCTCCCACCGGCAGGTGCTTGGGGACGACGCAGTGAGTGTGGTCAGCTGCCGCTCTTGCTATGCGGCTGTGTTCAGTCTGCAGCCAGCCTTTCTCCTTTCTGTTTGTCCTGTTTTAATGTTATGATAAATATATTAAAAAGGAAGTTTTGTTACTTATTTACATTAATTATATTATATATTTTATGTGCAGCCCAAGACAGTTCTACACTCAAAAAAATCCCCCAAATGGCAGCTGCAGTTGGACCAGGCTTCAAGCGGCGAACAGCTGTGTGTCCGCGGTGTGGGCAGCTGACACATCCGGATGATCTTCTCCTTGGTCGACTCCACCCATGCTCCAAGCTCCTGCAGGTGAATCTCAGGTCCCTTCTTTTGCTTTTGTTTTGGGAATCTCAAATATTGGGGATTTTTCTAGCAGCCAAATTGGGATTTCAACAGGGTACAGATAGACTCGCCCCTGCCTGGGTAGAAGTATCTTCCCTACATGTTCGGGTCCCTTCAGCTGTGACTGAGCTCTGGGATGATGCGGTGGGGGGCCACACACAGCCAGGATTTGCCACATGTAGAAGCTGCAGTGCACCGTGTCACACCAATTTAAAGGCTTCCACTGGACACTGAGAAGTCAACACAATGATCCTCACACCTTCCTCAAATAAAGTTTCTATACATTTTCAGAGGAACGAAAAATAGTGCCTGCAAACTGTTTAAGCTTAAAATTTGAGCCCCAAGCAAAATTGAAAAAAAAAAAAAAGCATCCCTCCAACTTCTCAAATACAAAAATAAGTTAAGAAAACCAGCTCCCAAGGCCTTTCCCACTGTGGCTTGGGGTACTGTCTCAGCGGGAGTCACATTTCTGAATGCAGCTGTGCCTGCCAATGAAGGTACAAATACCGATCTGATTGGAAATAGAAATATCTGGGTTGGAGGGTGTCATTGTGGATCCCAGTGTTGGAGATGAACAGTAGAAAAGAGAAAAAGCTTGGAGTAGAAGGTCCTGCTGTGTAGGGAGCATCTGGACAGGAGGCCATGGAGGGCGAGGGCCTCTGTGAAATTCAGATATTGAATTTCATGCAGTAGTCTGGGGGCGAGGCCATCAGGACCAGAGACTTGTGTGCACTGTGGTAGTTGGTGGTTGTGGCGGGGGGGGGGGGGGGGGGGGGGGGGGGAGGGGGGAGGGGGAAGAGGAGGAGAAGGAGGAAGACTTCGAGGATGAGACAGTGCCCCTTAACTTCTTTGCACAGGGCTGAGCACATGGCCTGCCTGACTGATTGTACCACGGGGGTGGAGTTTAGGATGCAGAGATAAATTACAGCGTTAGACTTCTCCACTTCTACACTGTGCAAAAGGAAGAACACATTATACCCAACTTATGAGACCAAAAGTGTCTTGGTGGCCCCAAGAAGGTGCAACAGATTCTTATTGCAAGTCAAGTAAGGACTAAGAATTTGCAAAATGTACTCGCCTTCCAGCCCACCCTTGCTTTCTTCTACTGGAGCCAATGGGGTTCAGTATCTGAATTTCAGTATACAATTAGCCATGCATTTCTACATATTCTTTAATTTTCATAACAGTCTCTCTGATATAAGTTGGTTATTTTAGAAATGAGATTTGGAGAGGCAGAAGTGGCTTGATGAAAGGCAGCAAGTGGTGAACTCAGGTCCTACGTCTGTCCTGAGTTGGAAGCTCCACAACTACTCCATTAGTTTTCATTAGCCACCACAGCACCCTCTTGCTTCCCAGGGGCTGGGACTGTGCTCAGAGTGGCCTTGGATGTTGGTGCCATGAGCCTTCTTCTAAGCCTGGATGGCAGAAGGCAGAGATTCATTAAATTAGCACTGCAGGGTTTTGAATAAAGTCATATTGAAAACTCAACCAACAATATTCTTGTGCAATAAAAGGGCTTGATGATTTTTTGTGAAATTTTTTTCCCCTCAAAGTCCATATTATGATCATTAAATGCCATCAAGAGGAACTATGGTTGTTGACATGTAAGCAGGGGGCGTAGAGGATTTAATTTTTTATGGAATAGGGTTCCATGAAGATCTTGTTTTAGAAAAAGCAAAGCACAAGTACAATGGAAAAGAAGAACAAAGAGCAGGTTCCATTAGACACATTTTAACTTGTGAAATAGAGTCCCTTAAATTTTGCTGTATTTGGCAGTATTTGGAGGCTGGAAGCCTCTTGGCAGGCAGGACTCTCAACCGAGGGTGCTTTAAATTTCTGGCGAGGCAGCAGCCCTGAGAGCAGACACTCACAAAGCACATTCTCTCCCGCGGTGGGGTTTAATCGGCACCAGCCTCCGGCCTGCACAGCACCGGGGTTTTCCCAGAGCCAAGCAGTTTATCACATGCGTCTGAGTCTCCTAGAATTTCAGCCTACCATTCCGGGCGCTGGTGAGGTCCTGACCATATGTTCAAAAATAAAAAAGATCAAAGAGCTTGCGAGTGGTGGTCAGCATGCCTCAGTCAGCACTGAGGAAGAGAGAAACCAGGGCAGCAGCCTTCACTCTAGCAACCATGCCAGCCAGGAAAGACCCGAATCGCTCCCATACCAGGAGCGGCGAGTGGTGCTGGCAACCAAGTCTATAAAACAGGCAGTAGGTCTGTTTCAAGCGACAAAAGACAGAGACAAACAGGCACAAATCTGCCTGTAAAATCAGTGCTCCTGGGCACAGCACACAGCAACACCTTACTGATGCTGTAATTTTTCTACAGAGTACAAAGAGTGGTTCCAGGTTGTTTATTTTGAACTCCTTCAAAGAGTGGGGCAAATCACTTGAGGTTTGCGATGTGGACACTCAAAGGACTTTGGTCACCTTGTTTTACAGGAATAGAAACAAGCTGACAGTTAAAAGCAGTATTTTGTTTTCTGGGCTCATGCTCTTGACTCCTGCCTGCAGCAGCCTCCTACGCCTAGAAAGGGGCGGATGTCTTCCCTGGGCTGCCATCCTTCCCTCCTGACTCCAGAGAACAGGCTCTTGAGCCCATGGCTTTCTTGGTCTCTCTTGTTGCACTTCTTGAGACTGGAACTGGAAGTGGATTACCAAGGATCTCTGCAAAGACGTGGTGACAGATCTGGTAAAGAACTGGGAGTGGAGAGGGTAAATAGAACAAGGCATGACTGGGGCAGAATGCTAATCTGCATTAAATAGCAGATTTAAAGATTCTTGGATGCCCGGCCTGGGATGATCACCATCAAAAACAACTGGAAAAGGGATTTTGTGTTGTTGAAGAAAAGGAGAGAGAAAGAGACAGACAGAGAGAGGCGGGAGAGAGAGAGAGAACCCACACTTTAGTGTCTGTGGGTTCCAGAGTCAACTCGGCAGGCTGAAGAGGTAACAAGTCACGGAGTTATGTGCCCACCAGCCTTGATCTGGGGAGGAAGCCGCTGAATTATGTGGCTCTCTGAGATTCTTCAAGAGCTTGCAGGAGAGGTCTGCTCGGAGCAGTGACTTGTCGCAGACATGTGCTTCTGTCCGTCCACAGAGAGAAGGGCCGCCGCGAGCTCAGACCCCAGATTAGAGCTTGTATTTCTTCTGTGGAAGAGCTGTACCTGCCCCTTCATTTGTTCATTCCTGTGGTTGATCACTTAGTAAGTGAAGGACTAATCTAGTGTCGAGAGGAAGAAAACCAGCTAAGGCACATTTCTGTCCTAGCCCTTGATGCGCTGCACCGGAAGGCCGAAGGCTGAGTGCCCCGTCACGGGAGTGTCGGACACACTCATGGGTCTTACCCAGCCCAGACTGGGTAACAGCCCTTCCAGGATGCCGCGTGCTTCCCACACACTGCTGTTCCACTGCGTGTGTTCGTCCCTTCCTGGAGAACTGAAGGCTCACAGATATTGAGAAGAAGGCTTTAAAGGCGCCAGCTCAACAAATCCAGTAGATTTTAAACATGAAGTCAGGTCCTCCACAACTTTCTGAATATTCTCACTGAGCAGTAGGTGAGGGAGGAGAATTAGAGAGTCTGTTGATTTTGAGACCTAAACAGAAGTACTTTTGTCCAGATAAACGGTGCCGGGGTTGGGGTATAATTTAAGGTGTCCTCTAAAAGTCAATATGTGACTACTTGGTCCTCAGAGTGGTGATATTGAGAGGTGCTCTGGACCTTCTCGGGGTGGGACCTAGAGAGAGGCCCCTGGGTCACTGGACTGTGCCCTCAGAGGAGACTGTGGGACCCAGTCCCATCCTCTTGGCTTCCTAGTTTAGGAGGTGACATATGCTCCTGTCATTATGTGTCTCCGTCTGCCACCCTTACCACCACTGTGCCGAAGCAGGCACTGTGCCTTCGAAACTTCCAAACTGTGAACTCAGTACTAATTTCCTCTTTATAATATAGTTGCTTCAGGAATCCCATTGTAGAAATGCAAAACTGACTAATACAAATGCTACATTGGGAACAACCATATTTCTTTTTTCTTGGGGTTTCTTGAGTTAAGTCAAACATATCATTGCTCTCTAAATTAGTATATATGCTAAATTGGTATATATGGTAAATTGGAAACGACACAAATGTCCCATAGACTAGCATACGACTGGTTTCTCGTCACTGATGACGTTAAATAGAATGCCCTTTCTGTCCTATCAGTTTGGAATCCATTTCAGGAATTCTGAACACTTGGCAGATGATGGCTGCAGGATTGGACCGGGCCAATGCTTCATTCTGCTCCATAATTTACCCTGTTATGGTTTAGATCAAAGGTGGGGCTTTTGAAAAGTGATTGGATCATGGGATGTGAACCTCATCAATAGATTAGCCTACTGATGAGTTCATTGCTCACTTTTCTATGAAGAGCTGGGGCGTGGTGAGAGGAAGTAGGTCTGGGTGGGGCATGGCCTAGAAGGGTGTATTCTTGTTCCTGGTCCCTTCCTCGTCTCTGACTCTTCTTTGCTCTTCCTGCCTCCTGGCTGCAAAAATTCAAAGATTCAAAGATGGGGTGAGCAGCTTCCCTCTACAGGTTTGTGGTTTGGAGCCAGCCAACCGTGGACTGAAACCTTTTCTCTTAAAATGTGTATTTTGGTCACGGTGATGGGAAGCTGACTAATATACCCTAATTCTAGCATCCATTTGTCTATTCTCCCTAGCAGAATCTCCTTCTGTGTCTCCCCCAACAGCTTGGACAACAACAGCCAAAGTCCACCTGCTCACCAAGGTTCTTTTTAATATGCATATTGGTCTCTCCCCTCTCTCCTTCTCTGGAACTGGAATGTCTAATACTGCTGCCACTGTCTACATGTAGTTACTGAATATTTAGAATATGGTTTGTCCAAACTAAGATATGCTAATTAATGTAAACATACACAGGATTTTACAGGTGGAACAAAAGAATATAAAATAGCTCGGCAGTATTTTTACGTTGTTGCTTCCTGAAGTGGTCAGATTTTGAATCTGTTGCCTTAAATAAATATATTCTTGCATTCGTTTCACTCATTTCTTCTTTCTTTTTAAAATGTGGCTACCAGAAAATTTAAAATGACATAGATGGCTTACATTACAATTCCATTGTTGTCCTAGGTGCTTGGAGCCTGGAACCATTTGCCATTAAATTTGTTTTTGGTCAGGATTCTTGGGTTGTAAGGAATAGAAACCTCTCATATTTTGTCATGCCAAAATAAAGGGTCATTATGAAAAATGGTGATACGTGAAAGAATTGTGCCAGACCTCGTGAGAACAGAAGCGGGAGGGAAAAGCAGGGATCCAGGGAACTGTGCGCCTCTCTCTCTGGTTTCTTCCGCTCGCTCCACTCTGTGTTTGTGCTCCAGGCTCTGCTGTTGGACACACTTGTTCATGGACTCTGCTTCTCTGCTATTCCAGTTTGTGTGGGGATTTTTACCTGTGATGGTGCTAATTTTGGCTGTAATTCTCCAAGACATTTTAGTTCATCTCTCTAGAACTGGGGAATTACCAGCATCTCAATTCTGAAATTGCAGGGGAAGAACTGGATTAATCCAGTTTGGATGAGAGCATTTGGTGACTCTTGGGAGACAGTCACTAGGCACAGAGACATATGGCTATCCAAAGCTGTGGATGACATTAACCCAGAAGTAGCTGGCGAAGTAGTTGGGTGAATCGAAACATTGGACGGTTGTGTATTTCCTGGCATTATCTGTTTCCTCCTTTGGTTATCCTCCTCTGGATAGCCTGCTCTCAGATCCTCAGTCTTTCTCTTTCTGTTGGCAGCATTTCCACCAGCAAACAAGCCTGCTTTCTTTACTCTCCTGTCCTCTTTTACTCCCCTATGTAGTCATGGATCATTTCACACCACTGTCACTAAGTCAGGCTGGGCTGGCCTTCGAGTACTTGTTGTTCAACTCAATTTGGTGCACCCTTTACAGATCTGCTGTGGTTCAACATTGTGCAGGGTGCAGGGCTCACTGAGGACACGAGAGCAAAGCATGGCAAGCACTCAACAGATGCAGCCAGCGGCCTTCGAGGATAAGCACAAATGCTCACGGGCCTCTGCCACCTGCTGCAGTTGAGGCTGCAACCCCAAGGTGCTGGTGTGAGGAGTGAGGGCTTTGGGTGCTGTGATGGTTAAGCTCACTTGTCAACCTGATCGGCTTGTGAGCCACCTAGGGGATGAGGAAGCACACTTCTGGGTGTGTCTGGGTGGGTCATGGAGGTGTGACCTTGAGTACTATGTCTGGTCCTTGACCTCTTTCTCTCTGGTGCTGTCCCCTACTCTGCTTCTCAAGTGCCATGAACTAAGCAGCTTTGGTCCACCAGGCCCTTCGCCATGATGTTTCTACCTTGGAACCAGGCAACTATGCACTGAAACCATGAACCAAATAAATCATTTCCTCCTTTAAATTGTAGGTGCCAAGTATTTGGTCTCAGCAGCAGGAAGGCTGACTAAAATAGCTGGTGATTATGTCATGGAGCAAAGTCCTCCTAAATGGAATTAATGCTCATAGAAATGAGGCCCAGAGAGAGCTTTGTGTTTTCTACCAAGTGAAGACATCACCTATGACCAGAAAGTGGACCCTTACCTGATGCCAAATCTGCCCATCCCTTAGCCTTGGATTTTCTCACCTCCAGAAACATAAGAAATAACTTTCTGTTGTTTAGAAGCCACTTTGGTTATACTATTTTGCTATTGCATGCTGAACATGCTTAGACAATATTCTTGCTATTAAGGTTTTTTTTTGTTGTTGTTGTTGTTTATGTGCTTATTTGGTCTGGCTTCCTGATAATACTTAAATTTCATATTAATAAGGAATCAGTGGCCTTGTCATCATTGTAACTCCTGCAACCAACAATATCATATAGTATTTAGTGAATATTTATTGAATGATTAAATGAAAATGGTGTGATTATCTCATCAAAGATATTGTTACATCAATGGAAAAAAAGGTCAATGCACACTGTCTCTCTTGCGTAGTTCTGGGCTTATAGAACACACTCAAAGATTGGTTTAGGAAGTGTGTGTATGTAAGTGTGTGTGTGTGTGTGTGTGTATGTGTGTGTTTCTGCTCCAACTTCTCAACTACATCTTTTCTAGACTTCTACTCAAATACTCCCTTTGTTAAAGTTAGCTCTTAGAAACAGCCAGCACAAACCTAGTAAGATTATTTGTAAGATTGCCTAAGAACTCTTCGACTTTGGGAAAGAGTATAATTGTGTTTAAAATTTTATAGGGTAGAAAGACAAAACAAAAAAGCCTAAGAACTACAGAGGACCAAAGTACACACGTATTTCATTGTTGGTTTTTTTCAGTAAGTGTCCTTTTACAAAATTAGATGACTTTAGTGACCAGAATTATAATCCCCAAGAAACTAGAAATGTTAACATGCTTGTATTTTTTCCTTAATGATTTAAATGATTAATTGAAGGTTTGGCATAGTAAAATAATATGATTTGCATTCCTGAGTATGAAACCCTCTTAATATTATAATTGGATCTTTTGACCAGAGTTTTTCTGAAATTCTCTTTTTGGCAGTTAGCATGGAATATCAATTTGATTGGCTTTGGGATTGGCCCAAGGCATTAGTGGAGCACACTTATGGGTGTGTCTGGATGGGTTATGGAGATGTGGCTTGGGTTCTATATGTGGTTCCTGGCCTCTTCTTCTCTGGCACTGTTCCTCTGCTCTGCTTCTTGGGTGCTATGAACTAAGCATCTTTGCTCCACATGCCCTTCTGCCATGATGTTTCTACATTGGAGCCTGCGGACCATGGACTGAATCCCTTAAAACATGATCCAAACTAAACCTTTAAATTGTGTCAGATATTTTGTCCAGCAACAGGAAAGCTAACTAATACACTAAATTGATACCAGAGAAGTGAAGTCATTACTGTGACCATACTTGACCATGTGACTTAGAAGCCTTTGGAACTAGTTTTCAAGAGGAATTTGGTAAGGTTTGGCAATGAAGGCTAGAGAAGCCTTAGCATGCAGTAAATAGAGCCTGATAGGTGATTCTGGTTGGAACTCAGAAGACCAGAATTCTGATAGGAATACAGATAGTAAGGGCAAGGCTCAGGAGGTTTCATTTGGGAGCAAGAGCTCCATTGGCAGTCAGACTAGAGGCCATATATGTTACAATCTGGCATAAAACTTGTCTACCTTTTGTCTATGTCCTGAGACTTTGCAGGATACTAAGCTTAAGGGCAAGAGACCAACTGATATGTTGGAAGAAATTCAGAGGCAGCCCAACATTTAGGCTGTGGCTCAGGTACTGATGGCTGCTTCTAGCCAGATTTATAGTGAGAATTGGGGGCAAAAAGCCAAGTAGGGAAATTTGAAAAACTTAAACTTTGGCTCAGAAGGAACTATGTATAAAGTTGAGGCTAAAGGAGTTATGACTGCTGAAGAGATTAGAAAGAAATTAAAAAATAAAGGAAAAAAGAAGACATTAGAAAGAAACCAAGTACTTTGTATAGGGACAAGAAGAAAGCTGCCATGAGATCATCTCTAGAATTGGCAAAACCCTACCCAACACAGGCTCAACGCTGTAAACATGTGAAATTTTCATTTGAGAAGAGGATTCCTGGGATGCTTGCTTAAGAAGGGCCTCCTATGGAAGTGGCTCCCTGGGGTACATGTCATCATTTCAGCCACTCAGACACTCAGAAGCTGCTATAACTATGGTCTGAGGGAGCCTGATTACTGTGCCCACTGACAGCAGGCCCTGACAGCATCCCTGTGATGCTGTTTTTACCAGCACACAGATGCAAGGGATGTGGGGTCAGAGAGGCTTCCACACAGACTTTAGAGGAAGGCTTGGGAGGCCAGACAAGGAGCCCCTGATTGTGCAGTGCATGAAGCTGTGGGAATGAAGTCAAAGGTGCAGTGGAGATGCTAGGAATTCAGAAATGCCAGGAATATGGAATGTCTGCTGAGTAAAGCTGCTGGTAATGATGGGTCCAGACAGAGAGATTGTGTGGGCTGCACATCTCATTATTGCGTGCCTGGGTGCTAGGACTTACTGTTTGCCCTGATGGATTTTGCTCTTGTTTTGGTTCCAATTCTTTTCTATTTCCTCACTCTTCCCTTTTGAATGGGAATGTGCTGTGCCATTGTATCTTGGGATTGTATTAATTGTTCTTGATTTTACAGAGGTTTATAACAAAGAGTTTGTCTTGAGTCTTAGAAGTGACTTTGACTTGGACTTTTGAAAAGATACTGGAGCTGTTGAGACTTTGGGGAAGGGATTGTTGTATTTTCAGTTGTGCACAGGATAGTTACGTCAGGTGAAATTATGTATTTGCCATTGTCTTTGTTTGGAAATTAGGTATAGTTTAGCACTTTTCCCATTTAGCAAAAAAAGTGTGGCTTGCTGCTGGTGTTCATTGAATTTTGTATAAACATGCTCTTTAAAGCTGAAGGAAATCTAACTGGTTTTCAGTGTGAAAATAAAAACTATTCTTGGAGTTATTTCTGAACAGAAGTAGTTTACTTCTCAACAGAATAAACTCAGCAGGCAAAATTGCTGCTGGCAAGTATTCTCAGAGGAAATGAGAAAAATTAAGGAGAGGTGTTTTGATATAAAGTTGACAAAGGGCAGGATGTGGTGGTTAGTGTGGTGTGTCAACTTGGTTGGGATCTGTCCAGGGGACTGGTGGAATACACTCGAGATGTGTCTGTGTGGGTTGTAGGTATGTGATCTCAGCATCTAATTGGGTCTCTTGTTCCTTCCTCTCTGGCACTACTTCCCTGCTCTGCTTCCTGACTGCCATGAACTAAGCAGCTTTGCCCCACTGCACCATTTTTGAAGCCAGCAGATGGTGGACTGAATACCCTTAAGGAGTGAGCCATATTAATTCTTTCTTTCTTTAAATTAGGGGTGTCAAACATTGTGTTCAACAGCTGGAAAACTAATATATTCCTGATAAAAATATTTTTAAACTTCTTCTATATGGAAATCAGTTAAGAAATAATGTAAAATGCTAGAAAGAAAGAAGGGGAAAAGCAGAAAGGCAACAGGGGAAAGAGAGGGGAAAGGGAAAATATGGAAAATGATAAATGAACCTGCTGTAAATAGGGAGGGAGGGAGCAGAGGGGAGGGGCGGGGGAGAAGGGGGAGAACCAAGATGCATCATGTATAGGTACAGAATAAATGTAATGAATGTGACCATTGTATGTAGAATGTACCAATACATGTTCTTGGTTTAAAATTAAAAAAAATTTAAAAAAAGAGAAATAATGTAAAATGCATTATTTTTCAGAAAAACATATTAGAATTGTTATAGTTGTGTTATTTCGACATATCTGAGAAATGTCCTAAAAGAGCCCGATTTCTGAAGGACAATTTTAGTGAAAGTGTCTGTTACTGTACCTGCTCCTGCTGTCAAACAATCTTATTTTTAAGACAGGGTCTTGCTCTGTAGATCAGGCTGGCCTTGAACTTGCTGTGATCCTCCTGCCTCAGCCTCCTGAGCACTGAGATTACAAGTGTGCGCCACCATGCATAGTATCTTTTTTCATCTGAGTTTCTGTCCTTAAAATTTGGTTACCATATTTCTGAATTAGCCATAAAACATTTGTCATTTAACACTAAACCTTTATTTAGTGTTAAATAAGCTTTATTTAATATTTGAAGATTTGTGGATTTTGAAAAATATTAGTTCTTTGGTTTTCAATAAGTAAAGTTGTGCTTACAGGTTTTTATCAATACTCGTTGTTCATCTCCCATTTTTTTGTGCATTTTTTATTTTTTATTTGTCCATGTTAGCAGTACATAATGATCACATTCATTGTGGGGAACTGGTCTATATACATGATGCATCTCAGTTCTTTTTTCATCTCCTTCTCCTCCCCCCCACCACTTCCTCCATCTCTTGAGCCTCCTCACATTTGCAAAAGATCAATCTCTCTTTTTCCTATTATCTATCTTTTATTTTGCTCTTTATATTTAGGATTTCTCATATAAGAGAAAACATGATATTTAAGCCTGTGTGTCTGATTTATTTCACTTAACATTATGGTCTCAAAATACATCAATTTTCCTACAAATTACTCAGGTTTATCCTTCTTGTGGAGTATTAAAAAAAGCTCCATTTTCTTTATACTTTCATCTGTTCATGGACATATAGGCTAATTCCAAGATTTAGCTATTATGAGTTGTGCTGCTATAAACATGGGTGGGTATGCATGGATCACTGTAATATCATGTCTTTAACTTTTTTGGGAAGATACCCAGAAGGGGAATAGCAGGGTCAAATGGAATTTCTAGTTTTAGTTTTTTGAGGCATCTCCATGTTTATTTCCATAATGGTTGTACTAGTTTACATCTCTACCAGTAACATAGAAAGATTGCTTTGTTCTCCTGCAGTCTGGCTGGCATTTGTTATTATTCGGTTTCTTAATGAGAGCCATTCTTTCTGGAATAAGATGGAATCTCAGTATTGCTTTAGTTTGCATTTCTGTAATGGACAGAGATGTTGAACATTTTATCATATATTTGTTGGCCATTTGTATTTCTTCTTCTGGAAAATGTGTATTCATTTCAGTTGCTCATTTTTTCATTGGATCTTTTATTTGGGGGATGCTATTTTTGAGTTCTGTATATAGTCTAACTATTAGTCCTCTGAGGAATAGCTGGCAAAATTTTTTCCCCATTCTGGAGGTTATCTTTCCTCTCTGTTGGTCATTTCTTTTGCTGTGCAGAAGCTTTTAAATTTGATATGCTTCTATTGTTGATTTTTGATATTATTTCTTGTGCAATTGGGGTTGTACTCAGAAAGTCCTTGCCTATGTTTATGTCTCTAAGAGTTTTACCTATCTTATTTTCCAGCAGATTAAGTATTTCCATTTTTAACATTTAGATTTTTGATCAATTTTTTATTTCAGTTTAGTACATGGTGAGATATATGGGTCTAGACTCAATTTTCTGCATGTGGATAAACAATTTTCCCAGCATTCTTTATTCAAGAGACGATCTTCCCTCCATTGTTTGTTTTTTGGCCTCTTTGTCAAAGATCAGACAGTTGAATGTGCCCAGGGTTGTTTGTGTGTTCTCTATTCTGTTCCAGTGATTCACATGTCTGTTTTTGTGCTGGTACCATGCTGCTAGTATTTTTTTTTTTTTTTTAAATCACTGCAGCTCTGTAGTTTAACCCAACAACTGGGGTTGTGATGCCTTCTGCTTTGGTCTTGTGTCCCAGGATTGCTTTTGTTCTTGTGGGTCTCTTCTGGTTCCACACAAATTTTAGGATTGTTTTTCTCTAGTTCTATGAGGAATGCTATTAGCATATTGATTGGGATTCCTTTAAATCTGTATATCACTTTTGGAAGTATAACCATTTTGACAATATTTTATTTCTCAGTTTGATATTTGTATATTATGTTTAAAATTTGAATAATACCTAACTATATGTCAAACTGTATTACTTTTAATTTGTCTACAAAACAGATTTGTTAAATTTTTGGTCATCTTGATGTTTCAAAAATTTTGAAGTAATTTTTTTGGGATATACTATAACTCAGATGCTGTTGAAAGACATATAGGTAGAATTTTAAATTGCTTTAATGATACATTTTTCCTTTTAGAAATTTTAATTGCCTATTCAGGTCATTTGCTCATTTCAAAATTGATCGGTCTCTTCTTGACTTAAAATTATAGATGGTCAAGTCTTTGTACCTGTCTTATAATTATTTACTCTCTGTCAGTTATATATGTCCCTTATGTTGAACTATGTTCCTTCCATAATTAATTTGTTCAGAGTTTTTTTTTTATGATGAAGGAATATAGAGTTTTATGAAATGATTTACTGTACCTATTGAATAATGATATTTTTGTCTTTTGTTTTGTTGATATGCTTTATTGTGTCTACCGATTAAGGTTTGTTGAACCATTCTTGCATCTCTAAGGGAAATCCCACTTCATCATGGTGGATGATCTTTTTGGTGTGCTGTGGGTTTTATTTGCTAATATTTTAAGAATTTTTGTATCTGTATTTATCAGTCATATTAATCTATAGCAGTAATGGTGAACATTTTAGAGATGAGTGCCCAAACTGCAGCCCCAAACCCATTTATTTGTCACAAAGTGCCAATACTGCAATTAAATCTGAGTACTGAGATTTTAGCTTAGAAAAAACAATTCACACATTAACATCTTTTGTCTTAAAAGAAAAATAATATATGTGCCATAGGTTTGCCACCACTGGTCTGTAGTTTTCTTTCTTCACTTTTTTTGTGTGTGTGTGTGTTGTCCTTATCTGGTTTTGGTATTAGGGTAATAATGGCCTCATGGAATGACTGGACAAATTTCCACCCTTTCAGTTTTTTGGAATAGTTTGGATGTCTGTATCTTTCCCATGGTTAAGTAAGTTTTCAGGTATTGTTTCATTGACTAGATTGATTGATTGATTGATTGATTGATTGATTTCTTTCTTTCTTTCTTCCTTCCTTCCTTCCTTCCTTCCTTCCTTCCTTCCTTCCTTCCCTTCTTCCTTTCTTTCCGTCTTTCTTTCTTTCCTTCTTTCTTTCTTGTGCTGGAGATCGAACTCAGGTCCTTGTGCTTGCTAGGCAAGTGCTCTACCACTGAGCTAAATCCCCAACCCTAGATTTCTTTTCTTTCTCTTCACCCGAGATCCCCATATTTCAATATTTGTTCATTTAATGGTAACTCATGAATCTGAGTCTGTTTTAATTCTGTTAAATTCCTCTGTTCCACCCTCACTCCTCCTTCTCTCTCTCCTCCCTTCCTTCCTTTGGGTTCTTCATTTCTAAGATTTATGTTTGATTCTTTCTCATGATCTCTATGTGCTGAATTTCTTGTCAGGTAATGAATTGTTTTCCTAATTTTGTTGAATCGTTTTTCAATATTCTCTTGCATCTCATTGAGTTTCCTTAGAAACATTCTTTTGAATTTTTTATTGGGCATTTCTTCAATGTCCTTTTCTTCAGGGGGTTGTTGCTAAAGATTTACTGTGTTCCCTGGAAAACATTAGTTTACCTTGTTTTTTTATACATCTTGTTTTCCTGTGTTGACATTTGCACATTTAGTGGACCAGTCATCTCTACCAGTTTTATAAGGTGGCTTTTGGAGGAGAAGGCTTTCTTTTGGAGGTGTGTCATAAGGTATCAGTTTGGTGGCCTCTGTTACCTTGGGTTCCATTTGGGTGGTGTGATTTGCCCACAGTTTCTTTAGCTCTCACTGAAAGGTTGAGTACGGCATGAATGGCAACAGGCTTGGCAAGTCTGTCTGTCTCCAAGACCACGTGGTGCTATGCACACTCTATCTGCCCAGGTGTGTGCTGCACACAACCCTGGGGTGGGATCTGGTTTGGAAATGGGAGTGGTGGTGCAGGGAGTACAGCATGCCATGGGTGTTCCCTCAAGCACTGCTGGTGGGGCTACTTTCTTGGTGGGGCCCCAGTGCTGGCAGCCCTGGTGGCAGCAGGGCCCCATACCACCCCAGTCCCAGTGAGGCACAGGCCTTGGACCATGGGCCTAGGCAGCAGCAGCATGTGTTGGGGAGTAGGACCCAGGTCCATCTCAGGGAGGAAGGAGCTTGGTCTTCCAGTTCTCATGGACAGTGCCCCCCTTCTGTGCTGAACTGTTTGTTGCCTGTGGTGCAGGGCCCTGTGTGGGTGTGGGTGCTCTTCAGAGTCTGGGTGGGATTGTGGGGCTGGACCCCTGTGCCAGGGTGTTGGATGGCCCAGTGATGGGGCGTGCTGGGCTTCTGACTCTACCTCAGTATGAATTGTGACGGTAACTTTCTTCTCCAGGTGGCACTGATCTGTAGTAGCCGGGGCTCAGAGGGTGGTGGGAAGTGTATGTTCCTTCTCCAAAACATGGCTACTGCAGATCTAGGGAGCCTTCTCTGTGGGCTTCAAGTCCATGATGACTGAGGAACCTGCTGTAGCTGGGATTGCCATTGTCCCCTCCCCAGGAGCCAGGGCCACATGTGCTAGTGTGCTTTGTCCCCTCCCTCCGCTGCCAGCTCAGGTCTCTGTCTCTCCCCAGCTAAGCTTCAGGCGATACCTTCATCACTCACCTCAGAAGGCAACAACTACCTATTGCTCTGGTCTTTGTGGGAAGAGGCACCATGTCTTACTTTTCTCTCGTGTTGCTAAGACAAAATACCTGGTGCCCAAAGTTAAAGGAGGAAAGGTTTATTTGGCTTACAATTTGTAGATGTTTCACTCCATAGTTGGCTGGCCCCAAGGCAGAGTGGTGTGGCAGAGGGGTGTCTTGGAGGAGAAACAGTTCATGGCAGACAGAAGACACCAAGGCAGCAGGCAGCAAGCTCCAAGTGACAAGCAGCCATCCTCTTTCTGTTTCTTATATCTCATCTCAGGCTAACCACCCTTAGGGTGGGTAGCACTCACACCCAAAGTGGAGTACCCTTAATCCTAGCAAGTTGTAATCCTAGTATTGCACTATGAATCAATCCCAGCACCACATGCTTCATCCCAGCATCACACACCCTAGATCCAGCCGCCTCCACAAAGTCCCACCTCTGACCCCATGAGGCTTTGGGGGGCATCTAGACACAGCTATAATACACTGAGTGCAAAGCCGTCTTTATTCAGCTACATGGAATTGCCTCTATATTTTTTCATGTACATATTCAGTTGTCCCAGTATAATGCTTAAAAGAAAAATAACTTTGGGCTTGAAATGTCAATTTTACTGTGCACTTAGCTCCTGTGTATACATGGATTCTATTTATGGTTTCTATTCAGTTCACTGAAATTTTAGTTTATTCCTGTACCCTCTTTGATGTATGATTTACATCTAAACCTCTCATATTATTTTTAATCATATTTTGGTTATCCTGGTTTGATTTCTTTTCCATAAAAATTTTAAATCAGCTTGTAAGTTTTATAAAATAGCTTATTACTATTTTGCTTGGGATTTAAAAAATATTGTTACTTTGGGGATAATTGCCATTTAAAAAATTAGTGACCTGAGCATAGTGGATCATATATTCAGCATGTCTTTAAAGGTTTTATAGACTTTTGTAAAATATTGTGTTTTATCACCACACAAGTATTATAAACTTTTAAAAAAGTTTTCTTTAAATATTTTGGAGTTTTTGGTTGCTGTCATGAATAAACTTTTTTCACTACATTTAAAATTGGCTTATAGAAAAGTATTGATATATTTGTATATTGATCTTATATCCAGCCATTTTACTGCTTTGCTAGTTAGCTGTAACTTTTCAGTTGATTCTCATTTTTGATAGGCAAATAATATTATTTGTAAATAAGACTGTTTCTGCTATATGCAATTATTCCTTTTTTCTGATTTTATTTCATTGGTAACATAAGCAATACAGATTTAAATATTATTATGGTGCATATACTTGTCTTCTGTCTTTATTGTGCTGTTAGTTATAAATTGTAAGTGCTCTATATAGAATTAAATATCACTAAATTTTATTGTATTTGTGAATTATGTTAATAAAATTTCCAACGAATTATTCCCTGCTTCCTTGGATGAAAACTGACTCTTTTAGAATATATTATTCTTTTAATTTAGCTAGCACTTTTTTTTAACATCTAGATTTTAAAATGAGATTTGATTTAATTTTCATCTTTGTTCCTGGTTTTATTATAATATTACAGACAGTGACCAGTTTATGCACAGGTATATGGAATGTAAATGGAATATATATAGGGAAACAGTGTGTGCTTATGTGTGTCTCTTATTTTGGAGGGATTTAGCGTTATGAGAGAGAACACAGTTTTCTTGGGAAATGAGGCTGGGGGAAAGATTGAAGCTGGGTTTGGGAGGCACAGACTTAAGAAGTCTATTCTTTGTTCTGGAGGGAAGCTGTTAGAGTTTAAGGACAAGAGAAGCATAATTTGATTTGTGCTTTGGAACCTAGAGATGAAAAAAGTACTGTCTCAACAGAGAGACTGGATATGAAAATGACAAAAAACAAAAAGGAATAATAGTATTTGGGACTGTCGAATATCACGTCCTTTAAGAGAGCAGTGTAAGGAGAGTAATGGACATGAGAATGAATAAAACAGCTATTAGGTTATTAGGGAATATTGAAAAGAAGCTTCAAAACATGTCTCATAGCAATACAAACACAATAACCGGACTGCTCGTGAATGCTGGCCCTCCAGGCAGATGCTGCTGGAAATTTAACAATAAACAGAGAGAGTATGGGGTTGTATTTTACTTCTGAGTCTCGTCATTTTCTTTGTATCTATATGTATTTTCCGTCTTTTAGTTTCAGTGCTGATTTTTATATTTTGATTAAGGGAGGTTACTTGAAGACAAATATCAATACTTTTTAGGAGAATTCTGTTTGTTCAGTGTCTTCTAGGCATATGTGATTCTTGGCTCTTGTGGTTGTCTCAAGACCCTGGATTATGTTAATGATTATTACCTCAGATGATTACAGTATTACCATATGAGAATGTACAACTGGGTATAGCCTGTATGGCATACTCGTTACCCTAGTACATTAACAATAGCATCAATTACATTCATGAAATTGACTGACTGTGGTAGAAATTAACTTTGTATCTTTAACCAAAATCGTCATGTTGATTATGATCATTATGTATACAATGTACCAATACATGTTCTTGGTAAAAAAAAAAAAAAAAGGGAGAAGGGAAGCTCTTATTAGGCAGATTGGACTTACTGTATGTTGATGACACATGCAGTAAAAGGCAGGGGGCATGTATGTCTGATTTGTACAAAATGTTTTATCCTGCTAGAAGAAATATTTTTTCACTCCAAACAAATGACTTGTGACTTATCACTGGAAAGTCAGCCCAAGAACATGCACTGAAGAGGGGTAGCCCACGATCAGTCTTGAGGGTGCTTTGTTCTGAGTTGTACTGAACATCTGCATTCCTAAAAACCTTGTTTTCTCATGCAGTAGAACACATATATAGAAAAATATACAGAATTTAAATGCATAGCTCAGTTGCTTATCCCAAAATGTAAACTTGTGTAACTGTTATTTCAGATGAGAATTACAACATTATTCACACTCCAGAAAGCACTCCCTCCACAAAGCAACTATCCTAAGGTAACTACTATCTCTGCTTTTATGGAAATTATCTCTGACTTTCTTTATAGAGTAGCAGCTAATAATGGATCTCCTGATCTTACAGGTTTCCTTTTGATATTTGAAAGATTACTCTATGGCTGAATAGTACTCCATTGTATATATATGTCACATTTTCTTTACCCACTCATCTGATTACGGGGATATTGCTGTTATGAGTTGTGCTGCTGTAAAGATGGGTGTGCATGGATCACTGTAATATGTGTCTTTAACTTTTCTGGTAAGATATGTAGAAGAGGTGTAACTGGGTCAAATGAAATTTCTAGTTTTAATTATCGGAGGAATCTCCATACTGATTTTCGTGGTGGTTGTACTTGTTTATATTCCCACCAACAGTGTGGAAGGGTTCCTTTTTCTCGATGACCTTGCCAGCATTCACTGCTTTTTGAGTCCTTGATAATAGTCATCCTTACTGGAGTAAGATGGAATTTCAGTTTTTTAAAACTTGCATTTCTTTAATGGCCAAAGATGCTGAACATTTTCCCACGTACTTACTGACCACTTGTACTCTGTTTTTCTGAGAAGTATCTATTCATTTAAATTGCTCATTTTTGATTGGGTCTTTTATTTTTGGGTTCTAATTTTTTGACTTCTTTGTATATTCTAGATATTGGTCCTCTGTTGGAGGGGTAACTGGTAATAAATTTAATCATTTGTGAGATATTGAGACAAACACTGAGCAAAATAAATCAGACACAGAAGGTTAATATCACATGGTTTCTCCAATATGAGAAACCCAAAATATAAATAATTTAAAGAGCAAAATAATTCAACAGGAGGGAAGACTCTGTGGAGAAGGGAGGGGGAGCTGGAACTGGAGAAGAAGGGAGAGGGGAGGGTGGGCCGGGATGGAAGGGGCGTAAGAATGATGAAGATGTAATGTGCCAGTTCCCCACAATGAATGTGTTTATGTGTCTCAAACATACACAAAGACTTACTCTGTCGAGTGTAGTTGTAGACGGTTTATTTCATCACCGCAGTCTTCCACCTATGAATGTTCCATGATTTATTAATTCCGTGGTTGTGATTTATTAATGCTGATTCTTGTATATGTCTCTTGGATCACATATACATACACTCATTTTGGGTAAGAGCAAAATCAGGTCATGAAGAATGTGTGCTTTCAACTGTGGTATAGATAATCAATTATTTTTCAAGGAGACTGAGCCAATTCCTACTCCCCCAAATTCCTGCTCATCTGCATGCTTGCAAAAATTAGCACTGTCACTCATCCAAATTATAGCCATGCAGGGGCCGGGTACTGACGGTCCATTGTTATTTTAGTTTTGTTTTTCCTGATTATAATGAGGTCCTGAACTGTTCATGTTTATTGACCATTTGGATATGTTTTTAAAATATCTGTTTGATTCTCTTGCTTATTTTCTCCTTTGACTTTCAACTTTTGTCTTTTTCTAATTAATTCAAGTTCTATGTTATCTGTCTTTATCTGTATGACACGGGGAGTTCCACATGTATCAATATATCTACGTCGCACAGGAACCTTTAGACTATTGTATATGCTAACAGCATTTTTCCCACTCTACGATTTGCTCTTTCTTTTCTTAAGATTGTATTTTAATAAACACATATTTTTGATTTTAATGTTAATGTAGACCATAATGTTAATATGTCAATTTATCTTTATGATAGTGCTTTTTAGAATCACCAATCTGTCCCTTCCCTAAGATCATGAAGCTTATTCCTACTTGAAATGCTTCACCATTTTTCTGTCCCTTTCTCTCACCTCCCTTATCTTTTACTCCTGCTCACTGGGCCTGCATGGAAGTTTTGTTTCCCATGTCAGTCTGCTTTCTCGTAGCTGAGATACAATACCCAATGCCCGCAACATAGAGGAAGAGAGGTCGAATTTGCCCGTGTATTCAGTTTGGGCTCCTGTAAGAATCTAATGCTGCCAGGATCTGACAGGAGGTGGGACTTAGGTGGTGGTGCCAGTGATGCAGAGTGGCTCAATCATTAGGCAGACATGAAGGACACACTGGTATTTCTCCCTGTCTCCCCGTTAGTCTCATCATTCCTCTAGTTAACTTTTTTCTTTTATCACTCCGTTCTCGCTCTTTCTTATCCTTAAAGAAGTATTTTCTTGAGGAAGTATGCCTTGGAAGGAGAAAGCTGTCGGGTTTGCCCCTGCTCAGGGAAGCAGGGCTGTACAATGCAGGATGACACGGTGGCAGGGACACAGGCAGGGCGGTGGCAGCAGGCTTGGTGCTCACGGCCCTGTACCCCGCACCTGCTCCTCTGCCCGCCGGGGCAGCACCACCAAGAACAGGCTCCCACATGAGATAGGATTTTTAATTGTATCTTAGGCAACGTGACCTTTCTTTTTTCTTTCCAATATTATAATATTGTTTTTCTTCTAATCTGTAGTGTGGAAACACATGAGCCAGCTTTCCTACCATGGGACTCCAGCTGCTACCAGCATGGACTCACCAGCGCACATCACATAGGTGCAGCTCTTCCCCTAGATCACTTTCCCAGGGCTACACCATAGTCCAAGATCTGCGTAGCCCAGTTTTCCTTCCTCCTCTATTAGGCGTAAGAGCTGTATCAGAGTTAGAAGGCTCTTTCTGTCTTTTTCTGTTTCCTTCCCTGATGCATTACTAGTTTCCTATTTCTTTGTAACAAATAATCCCCAAATTTAGCATCTTCCAGCAACACACATAACCAGTAACCATGATCATGGCTTAATGGGCTCTCTGCTGAGAGTGTCACAGAGTACAGTCAGGTCCGGCCAGTGCCAGGTCTCATCCCAGGCTGAACTACAGCAGGACCTGCGGGTGTAGTTCCGGCGGGCTGTTCTGGGAGGGCCTCAGCCCCTCCTCGGCTGTTGGCTGGGCTGAGACTGCCTCCATCCTGCTTGTCCTGATGGTTAACTTCAGCACAGCCAGTGAGGGCGAGGGAGTCACCCGGCAAGTTCAAAGTCACAATGATTTGCAGCTTAACTACTGGAATGAAGCCCTGTCACTTGCCCGTGTTGCTCTGGTTAATGACAATCACCAGACAGCCCACACTTGAGGGGAGGGGATTAGACGAAGCTGGAATGTCAGGAAGAGGGGCTCATCTGGGCTCCTGAGCTGCTGCCCACTGTACCCATTTAGGATGGTCTTGCTGTCCTTAAAAACGGGGAAATTATTTTTACCCTTTAAAAAACTTTTGACAAATTAAATATAAGTTTATCTGAGGAAAAACCCCCAAACCAACCCCCTCCCTGCAAAAAAACCCTCAAACTCAAACAATACACAAAACAACTCATGAACCAGGCAGCCTTCAGAATCAGAAAATACCATGCTAAAACCAGGGAGAGTGAGGACTTCCAGACAGAGCCCCAGGGGTAGTAGCAGCTTGGGGGGAGGGAGGGCAACCTTACACAGGAATTTAAAGTATGGAGCCAGCCTCAGGCCAATGGGCTCCTGCTCTTTCAACAACTCTGTGAGTGGAGAAAGGAAATTTTAAAGCAACTGATTGTTTTGCAGGAGATAGGATGTTCCGTCTCTCTTAATGGCATAATATTTTCTTCCTCAGTTACTCAACTTTTAGAAGATGCTTCATCTTTAGCTCTAGCACTGGTAAGGACAGACTCATTATGCCTTATAAGTTAATAGACCTTTACTCCATAACCATAACTCCAAATAGAGTGGACCTCAAACTGAAATTACTATAGGCTGGGGTACTTTTCCTTGGTCAAGGTTGCCCTAATGCCCATACCTTTTCTTGCAATGCTTTGGCACAATTCCTGTCCTAATAGCAAACTCTTTAAGATTGGTGAATGGGAATGTGGGTTGGAGGGTTACAAGTCTGTAGAAAGGTGGAAATGCCCTATGGGCTTCTGCTGTTATGACAAAGTGTAATGCTTTGTAACTAGAAATTAATTAGTTTGAATCCCTGTAGTTCTAGAGTAATGGGAATCCTTTTTAATTGGGAGAGAAACTTTGTTTTCTCTTTAGTGAATATGAGAATAGTAGAAGAGAGACCAGGTTTAGGCTCCAGCACCCTGGCTGGTCAACCGTTCCTTCTGTTCCGTCTAATCCCAGAGTTACCCAGGGGAGTGTGAGGCATTGGTGAGGTTCCAGAGAAAAGTGACTGGGATGTCAAAGGGGAGCAGACTCTGCAGAAAGGTAAGAGCTCAGTAAGAAAAGGTGGGTATGATCTTACAGGGATGTGCGATTTTTAAAAAGCTTTGTCTGCAATAGGCATGGGAAAGAATAAAAAACTGAAACTCTGAAAGCATAAATGCGGACTGACCCTCCAAGGCGGGGGTGGCGAGGGGGGTTGAGGTTTATTAAAGGAAATAGTGAAAGTTCATTCCATGAGATAGTGAAAATGTAGAAGAGCTGCGGGGCTCCAGAACGCACCCAAAGTGCAGCTCCAGGGAGTAGCCTGACCCGGGGAGCATTTCCAGTTCCGACTTAGAATCTCTATTATTGCATTAGTTTTGTGGGTTGGCTCCAGGCACAAATAATCTACAGTGGTGATTCTCTATTATTTGCTATAGTTGAATCCATATTTCTGTGGGTTACCTCCTTTTGAGGGCTGCTAAAAGCTTCTATCTTCTTCCTTACTCTGGGGAATCTCAGAAATTTTCATGCTGCGGTTCTCCGGACAGCTTGCAAAATAAAAAGCTCGCTGCAATGGGATACGTGGGGTATATGCCGAGGATATTCCTCACTCGCTCTTACCTGTGGGTTCAGACTGATCCAGGGACATCCTTCTGTGTGACCAGAGAAACCTCAGATGGGATAAGGTCTGCTTTATAAGGTGAAAGATTTAGGGCTAACGTGATGGGGAAATTGCTTGTGAGATTGACTGAAAATTTTGGTCAGTAGAGTATATATAAATGATAGATGAGAGGTGGGGTTACTTTCCCTTTATGAGGGTTTATGCGATCAGTTTGTTGTTATTATTATGCAAACATTTCAGTCAGTTATTTTAAGATTGTGATCTCAAAGCTCTGTTCCCTATAGCTCAATTTTACTTTGGAGCAGACCAACTGGAAACAATGAGTTACAGGCTTACAGCTTAGGGCTGACCTCAGCTCTCATAGGCAGCTGGAGCCCCTGAGATGGTCGCGCTGGGTTGCAGTGTCTGGCCATCTACCTCAGTGCTGGCCGCGGGGCCTTTGTCATGGATGTGTAGCCTGTAACACGCAAGTCTAGGAGGCAGGCATTGCTTGCTGCTTGGTGTAATCCTTCGGGGTCACTTTGATGTCCAAAACGTACAAAGAGTGATCATAGTCATAGACACTGTGTTCCTCTTTTGACTATTTTCCACAATTAATTTTCTCCCGCCAAAACTTCCCCTCATGTTAAAAAATACTTGTCTACCCCTGAGTTCTGCACATTCCTAATGGTGACACCTCTCCAGTTTGACTTCGTCTTAAGAGCTGTTCTTTAGGGAAAATGACTTGTGTACTTAAGATATAGTAGGAAACTAAAGTGCAAAGTGAGAAATGCCTAGATTCAGCTGGTCTTCTTGCCGGTGGGCAGGTTACACAGCCTCTCTGAGCCCCAACTATCTAAATAATTGCTGACTTCCGGCGTCTTCTCTGGCATCACTGACCTGTGGAAACACAATTCACTCAAGCTGCCGTCTGTTTATGGTAATGACTGTAAGTGATGCATGCTCACTTAACAAACGAGAGCACTGTATATATTAAAACAAACAAATTGATTGCAGACGCTGTGCCTTCCCATAGTCTACACTCGAGGGCATCCTTTGTGTGGAGAGCCGGGGAGGCTGAGGTGGAGTAATTCAGAGTCCTTGCCCCTGCCAGGTTCAGGGAGACGGGTAATAGTCAGAAGTCCCATTCCCTGCAGTGAGGTGGCAGTGGAGATGGTGTCTCCACTCCGGCCACCTTGGAGAGGAGGGTGGACACGGTCACCGGGAGGAGCCTGTGTGGATGGAGGGTGTGTGGAAGGCATGGGGGTCTGGGGCTGCTTGTCCCCTCACAGCTGCTTCCAGCATACATCCTTCTGCCACCATAGCGGAAGCCCGTCTTCTCCTCGGGGGTGAGGGTGGATGTGCATCGCTCTCACACCATCGGGAGGGGAGAGGTGCACTGTGGCAGCCCCACTCTCAGACGTCACTTTTGCCAGTGGCTGGGGGCGCCTGTCGTTGTCTTGGGGTTGCTGGCGTGATTGTATCTAGCCTTGAATTATCTCAGGCAAGTGCAGAGATTCAGGAGCGCATGATTGCTGCCAAGAATTGATGTAGAAACAGGAGAAGCTGAATAGCTTGCAAGAAAGGAGAAGGGTTATTTGAATAATAAAGACAATTTTAATTAGAGAATATATTTTTAAAATGTAGCTCTGATATCGCCAAGTAAATGTAGTATCCGCTACAGCTGGAGGACAGCTCTGGGATGCATACCCTGCGTGGGTGCTAACTGGGGTTTAGCAGTGACTTTGAGCGCGGCCAGTTGATTTTAATTTTTTAACTTCTTTCTCCCTCAGTTTTCTACCTGTGAAAATGCAGGTTTGCATTAGTACATGTCTACCAGAGGATTAAATCTCACATATTTGTAAAACATTTTAGTGAGCGCTCGGCTTTAGAAAGCTCTTGAAAGTTAGCCGTGGAGTCTACCTTCGGGGCCTTTTTACGTACTGTCTTTCAGCTCTCATGTCTCATCTGACCTAATTTCCCCACCGAATCTTTTTAGGTGCCTTTTGCTAATCCAGGGTCAGAAAGGCTAAACTCCTTGTCCACAGAGAATCAGCCCTAATTCACTCCTCTTCTTCTGGGACTTCAGCGGTCCCACAATAAGATAAAAAATTATGGCTTTCTGATTCTTTTAGGTTTTTTAACTTTTATATGTATTAGTACATGTTTGCAGTATATGATGACTACATTACTCATGGGGAGTTGGTACATGTACACAGCACATCTCAATTCTTTTTATGTCCTGTCTCCTCCCTCCATCTTTAGGTTCCTTTCCCATTTACAAAAGTTCTATCTCCCTGCTTCCTATTACCTATCTTTTATTTTGCTTTATTTATACTGTGAGTTTCTTATGTAAGAGAAACCATGTGATGTTTAAGCTTGTGATTTATTTCAGTTAACATTATGGTCTCAAGGTGCACCCATTTTCTTACACATGTCCTTCTTTATAGAAGAGTAGTACTCTACTGTGTATAAATACCACATTTCCTTTGTCCAAAGCTTTTTTTCTTGTTGAGTTTTAGCCTAGAGAGGTATTTTCCTTCCTCTTCCACAGACGTCCTTTGCCATCAGCTTCACAGTCCCACCTTATCAGACTGGTTCTGGCTGGGTGGTGAGCTCCCTGAGGTCAGGCTTGTGGAGCAGTCCTAGATCTTTGCCTCTGCAGTGCTCAGCCCACGTTCAACCCTGCAGTGATCGCAAGCACCACCGAGTCTGCGACTGGTAAATGATGCAGTCATGTCAAGGTACAGTGAAAGTTGCGTTGGTTCGTAAGCAACTTCACCATGCATGAAAAACCAGAACAGTAGACACAGAACTGTAATCCTCCCTGGCAGAGAAAACCCCTCCTGCTGGTCGCTCCGCAGGCAGCAGCCCTCTCAGCCCCACTTCGTGAACAGGAGGACGAGCCTGGCGCGGCGTCCCTCCTCGGAGAGGAGCGGCCTGTCCCCGGTGTGGTCCTGCCCTCCACCTGCACTGTCCCAGCGGCCGCACGCCCAGCAGCCCCGCTCTCTGTCAGCTCACGCTGCACATCTGCTGAGGTTACCGGTGTGTTTGTTAATTTTGATGCTTACCTGACACGGTACGGTGGGTGTTTCTGTTAGTCTCCCCTTCACGGACTCGCGTGAGTTTCCGAATTTTCTCATAAGCTTGTTATTTCTGTGAGCGGTTTTGCAGGGTGAAAAGTGTCTGATGAATCCATGTAGGTGCTAAGGACAAAAAGCAGCAGACTCACTCCTAGTCTTCAATACTAGGTCTTCTGGGGGTGGGCTGGGGTGCGAACTCAGGGCCTTGCGCTTGCAAGGCAAGCTGTCTACGACTGAGCTAAATCAGCCTGATCCGGTAAAGGACATGTTGCCGTGGAACCCCTCAAAATCCTCCCCTCATGGTTGACACGCTTATCTCATCCTTCCTACCGTTTCCTGAAGCAGTTATTGAAGTCTCCTTTCCCGAGTGTCTTTATGAGGTGTGATAAAGAATACAGTGATGCCGCTGCCCAGCGCCATCCAACAGAAAGCCGGCTGGTAAAAACATGACGCCGTGTCCTCATCCACCGGATCTGGCCCTGTGCGACTTCTGGCTCACCCCCAGAGTCAAAATGACCACAAAAGGGGAACCTTTGGAATCGATTTGGGACATCGAGGCAGCCACAACAGCACAACTAAAGGCACTCACAAAAGAGGGCTCCAGAGCTGCTGCAGAAAGTGGCAAGAATGCTGGAGTGTGTTCAGAGTGAGGGGAGGATTTTACAACAGATTAAGTGACTTTTACTGTAATAAATTTTATATTCACTGTATTTTTGATTATACAAAAATAAGTGGGGTAAGTGAGAATTGTAAATAGCTTCTGTTAGTCCAAGTCACATTTTGCCATAAAGTGAGGTATAAGAAGTACTTCTGGTCTCCTGGGGTTTTTTTAAACTTAGAACTGATCAGGTTGGCATCTCAGGTGGCGTCTATTCTGCTGCCCCGGCTGCTCTGTGACATGGCTGCTGGCTACACTGGGAACCAGGGCCGGCCCCGGAGAAGCAAGGGCTGGACTGGTCCCTGGATGCTCTGCCCAGCATGTCTGGGTAATCTGGCCACACTTTCCCCCAGAGCGCAGCCCGGGCGGATGCTGCCTGCGGCTCTCTGCCTTTGCTGTTCCTCCCTCTCAGCTCCTCTCCTACAAAGGTGTTCTCCTCATGCCCTTGCATGCGCTTCTTGTGTGCACAGTCTTCCTTGCTGGTCTGTGAGTTAGAGTAGGATCTCTGAGGACTAAGTAAAATCTCTTGCTATGTAGAGACAAACTGAATAGAGCAGGGACTTAGTTGACTCCTTTATTTGATGCTAGGTTCCGTTGTCCCCAGAAGCAAGAGATTATCAGGAATAAAAACAGCTTAATGTTGAAAAAAAAAGTCATGCGCATTTCATCAGCCTGATAGGGTTTTAAAGTGGACAACATGACTGTGTGTCCTCTATAAACGAATGTGTGTCTTACGTATGTGTATATATGTATACCAACATGTATTTATACCCCAGCAACAGCACTCCTAGGTTATATAAAGTTCATAACAGACTGCGGCTTTAACATCTTTTCACACATGAACCCTTTTACCAATTAACTGCTTAAAAACCATAAGCTTGCGAGTCTGGTTTATTTCATTCAACGTTATGTTTTCCAGGTCCATCCATTTTCCAATAAATGACTCTAGTCTGTCACTCTTTATAGCCGAATTGTATTATTCCATTATACATAGATACCACGTTTCGTTTATCTAGTTATCTATTGACAGGAATACAGGTTGCTTCCAGAATTTAGCTATTACAAATTGTGCTGCTATAAACATTGTTGTGCAAGTATCTCTGTAGTATGACAATCCAGAATACCATATGGTATCCCTCATTTGAGGGAGGCAAAATACAAACAAAACAAAAGGGAAACAATGGGTTCAAAAAGGCAAAGTGTTAGATATAAGCTAATAGGGAAAGGGTTCAGGGGAACAAGAAGAGGGCAAAGGGGGAGGGGAGTGGAATAACAATATTTTAAAAACAAGATATCCAAGTCCAGAGGAATAACGAAATCTTAAAAACAAGAACCTAATAACCCAAACTTAAAACAGTGACATGTAGGGCTGGGGATTTAGCTCAGCGTTTAAAGTGCTCGCCTTGCAAGCACAAGGACCCGAGTTCGATCCCCAGCACCAAAAAAAAAAAAAAAAAAAAAAAAAAAAAAAAAAAAAAAAAAAAAAAAAAAAAAAAAAAAAAAACAGTGACATGTACACGAGGTCCTACAGTAACTTTATGTAGTTGTGACTTAATGCTGCATTTATGTGGTTGTTTACATTGCTCGCTGTCATAAGCAAAAGGCACAATGTATTGTGGTCTGTAAGCTTGTGTAACGGCCTGTAAGTCTGTGTAATTTTGGATAAATTTTAATAAAAATCTATTAAAAATAAAAACAAACCATGAGCATCACAGTTTCAGGAAGATTCTCATTCCAAGAGTAGAAAATTGCAAGTCTTTTATTTTTCAGTATGATAGTGCTACCTCCTCAGTGTGGCATCTCCTTCAGCGCTGTTATCTGATGAGTTTGGGGTCATACAGCCACCCCTCACATAGACATCCCGAAGTGGGAGGATTAGCTGAGGCATCTCCTGTTTACTTACTATTAAAAAAATCATTACTAGTTATTATACATATACCCAACTCCTACATTGGCATGCTAAAAGTAAAGATTTCAGCCACTTTTGGGGAGAATTGGATGTTTTTGAGGTGGAGAAAGAAAGGTCCTGCTGGGCTGCGGTGCTAAAATAGCCAAGTTCATGTCCTGGAGCTTCTAGGGACAGACCTGCCCCGTGGCAGTGGGACAGGTTGTGTAAGGAGGAAGCAGGGTCCACTCATCACTAATGTGATTGTGTCCATGCCCATCATCTGTGAAGGGTAAATGGAGCCCACTGCCACCGTCTGCAGGATAAGATATGTGGCCCAGCAACCACGGGGAGAAGAGTTATTTCCCCTGGTTTTCTCTGCTAGTCATAATAACATTACAGGGAGCAGAGAGTTTGAGACCTGCTTCCTGTTGCCATGAAGGGAGGCTATCGCGAGTCCTGACAAATAAACCCACATATTTTAAATATGGTGTGTTGGAACCTTGGGATGGGGACACTCTAACACTACTTCATTGTTATACGAATAGAAAGCAGGAACCCACAGAAAGGAGGCGTCTAAAATTTATGCATTTTCCATAGTGCTGCTGCTGGATTTATAGCCTCCTCTCAAATCCTGGCTGGAGACTCTGCTTCCAAGCCAGCCAGGATCAAGCAAGTCTACTTTTCACCCATTTAAAAAGTGCCCTTTAGCAAAGCATTTTAGAATCTTATACAACATATTCGAGAGCAATCTACCAGAGCGTGGGCTTCATAGTTAGCCTTCTATAATATTTCTCATGATTTTAGAAATTGCCCCTTTTATGCACATTTTAAGCACACATTGGTATGAGTTGGCATGTAAGCGAGTGCATTCTTCCAAGACAAAATATTTGAATTCACTCTTTTCAAAAAGTCTGCTTACCTCTTCACTTGCTCTGTTCTCCTAGCATCATTAGTTTTTAAAAGGACATGAACGAATCTGGATGAATGACAGAAGAGGGCATGAAGAGGGTTCCTGCCTCTGGGTGCCCGAGCAGGTGGGCTCTTGCCTCTGCCCAGGGTGCCGTGGGAGGGCGGGGCTGCGCCCACCGAGTGCGCAGGTTTAAATCCCGGGGCTCCCTTCTCCTGCCACGCCAAGGGGCGAGTCCCTGGACCTCTGTGCTGAGAATGACGCTGTGGGGCTAGCAGGGTAGCTCCTGGTAGGGCTGCGGGAGCGCAAAGAACTAAAGGGAACAGAATAGCACTCTAAATAAGCAGGTATGAAAATCACTTAGTATGCTTTCTTGAAGTCCAGAGTTGTCCATTCACGTCCTATTCATTTTTTTGTTGGCTTTGTAATTCCACTTTAAAAAATATTTTATTGTTACATGTTTGTGATACATAGTAATTACATCCGTTTTGGGCAGTGGTACATATACAAGTATCTACGGCATCTTGACCGTTTTTGGTCCCCTGCTCCCCTATTTGCAGCATTCCTTTCCTTGTGAGCTGCTTTCCGTGAAGAATGGGACTGACAGGGTGCCAAGCTCGGGGAGCAGCCAGTCCCCTGTCTCCAGGTGCCCACATGAGAGGTGGGCGCATGCTAGGAAGGAAGATGGAGAATTCAGAGTGGGGCTGCATCGGTGCAGATGAAGCAGTGGTGGGGTGGGGCAGATGCCAGCACTTTAGATGACGTGGCTACTGAATGAAGCTCTCTCAGAGGAGGAGACATCGAGAGATCTGGATGTTGAGAAGGAGGGTGCCATGCGAAGTTTTGATACAAGTTCATTGTGGGAGGAATCAGGGATGAAGGATTTAAAGGGTCCCGAGGCTGAGACTGAAGGAAAATCGAGTCTGCAGGGAGCTTGGCTGTTACACTGAAGGTGAAAGGGGGAGCCAGATATGTGAATCCGCAAATTAGACCGAGGGACTTGGATTTGGCACAGTTTCTCGGCATCAGCACCGCCGACATCTGGAGCAGATAGCCGTGTGTTGTGGTGGACATCGGGCAGTATAGGATGGTGGTCACATCTCTGGCCGCTGTCCACTCATGCCAGCAGCACTCGCTCCTCGTCACAACTGTCACAAATATCCTCTGACCCTGTCACCTGTCCCTAGAGAGGTAGAGCTGCCTGTGCTGAGAAGGGCTAATTTAGGTATTTTGGGTAGGGAATAACATGATATGATTTGCATTTTAAAAATATAGTTTTAGTCTATTTGTAGAAAATGGAGTGTAGAGAGAAATAAGAAGAAACAGGGGGACTAGTTCCAGGAAAGAGGTGACAGCGATTTGAAGTTGGGTGGTGTTGAAGAACTAGTAATTAGTATTTGTTTTTTCATTTGAATTTATATTGATTGATGCATAAAGCATAAAAATTGTACATATTAGTGGTAACATGTCTTGGTGCATATATAAATGATTAAATACTTATGTTTTATAGTGAAAATTTTCAAAATCGTTTCTTCTGGCTTTTCGAAATGTACAGTGCATTATTGTTATCTCAGTCCCTCCACTGTGCACTAGCACCCCACAACTTCTTGCTCCTGACTGTAATTTAGACCCACTGATTAGTTTTTTCTCATGATTTGAATAAAACTTTGTAAAAATTTGCAAATTAAAAAGCAATAGCACAGTGCCTGGCACACAGTAGGCACACAGTAAGTGTACGTTGAATGAATAAATGAACGATACATTTTGATTGTTCCAACATAATCGTTGCTACCAGGAGCAGTCATGGGATAGAAAATCTCTAGTCAGTGTGATGGCAGCTTGGTTTTTGTTTTAGATCTCGAGCTCTAACTAAGACTTTTTTTTAGAGGTTGTTACTGACAGCCATACAGTACAGCTTGTCATAGACCTGAGAAGAGAATGCATAGTCCTTACACACAGACTGAGCCATTCAGTCCTTCTACACTACAGGGAAATCCTAAAACTAGTAAAGCTTCAGTTTCGCATTCTCTCCACCTTTAGTTGACTGGATCTCATCTTGAACTTGATTGCTGAAAAGCAGGGGTGCGAGGCACTTGAACCACTGCCCGGGAAGGCAGTGATTAACTCCAGCAATGGATAAGAGCTGTCTTCTTTTTGTGTTCTGGATTCTAAAACATGCTTTGTCTGAATACCAAGACTTTTAAACCCAAGTTGATAGCAATTGACTTGGATCTGTATTGATTTTTATAATCCGTTTGATTCTTTTTGTTTGGAATGATTCTTGAGGCTCCCCATGTGTGATGTCCATCTGACCATCAAGGAACCAAAAGGTGCAGAGGGATTGAAGGACACAGTATGGCAGGGATGGATGGATGGCAAGAGCTCCAGGGGCTCCAGTTTGAAGGTTCTCAGGGTTTGGCTGGAGGATACAGAGCTTCCCTGGAAATCTCACAAGAGTGGATTTTCCTGTGATGCTCTTTCTCCTGCTAACCGGATTGAAAATATCACCAATAAAAGTGATTCTTGTAGTATTTCCACATATCTTCAGGAGTGTTTGAGTCATCTCAAAATTAAGGTAAAAGCCCAAATCTTCTAAGTTTCCTGTGAAATTGAAGTTACAGTTGGGCTCAGGTGGCGTTGTCATTGGTGTTAAGGCTCGTCCCTGCTTAGCATATCTGAGTTCATGGTGAATCCCATCAACTGTGTGCAAAGTGCCTTTTAAAAATTATTTTTAAGAGTTGATTCGTGTTAGGGGTTTGAAGAGCAAAACACTGTGGGAAAGGAAGTGAACACATCAGATGTGGTCACAGTCCTTAAAATGGAGTCTGTAAACTTGAATGGGTTTCCTGGAAAACCAAGGAAGAATTATGCTCTTAGTCAGAACTCACAGGGCAGTCTGCAGGAAAATGGCAAGTCTTCTTCATTATTTGGTAATTCTCAGTGGGCTGAGCAACTATTAAAGGAATATGCCTTTATCTTTTTCGTCACTTAAAAAAAGGCGGCTGTGATCTTCTGCATGTCTACTTTATTCCAGTTTAAAGAAGTCAGTAAATGTCACTAAATCATGGACTATGAATCTCTCATAGCACTAGAAAGGAAATAAAATATGCTATTAATACTCCTTGTTAGGGAAATAGAGATATTTAGTGGCAAATCACCTGCATTTTCTAGCTTTTTCTCACATGCTTTTAAAGACACATGCACAAACAAATAAATATAGAATGTGCCAGATCGGGGTGATCTTAAGTCATTATTCGAGATCCTACCCCAAGACAAAACAATGTTTCAATGTTTATGGAGTTTTGGGGCAATCCTTTTTATTTCTTTCACTGACAGGAGCATATATAATCCTTTTATTTGTCTCCCATGCTGGGGCCTAAGAATCATTATCAAGATTCTGTTTTCATTTTAATAAAATGTGTGTTTACATTGGAAGATTCCAAGCTAATTGTCTTGGAACATGAAATATGATAGGTGTGACTGAGTTGCACAGAGCCCAGTTGTTCTTCCTTGGATTTTTATGCTTTTGATTCCATCAGTGAGGAGGGAAAGACTCGCAAGTGGGCGTTCATTGCTAGGAGGAGAAGAGGCTTCTCAATGAGTGTTTGCTGCTAGGAAAAGAAGCTCAGACACCACGCGGGTTGGAGGCTCCATGTGATGCAGAGGTTGCGAGGAGAGTAGAGCAGAGCAGAAGAGCTGGACCCACTGCAGAGAGAAGAAAGCTCTACACTTTCATGAAAAATTTTCAAGATCGAATAATTCCTTGGCAATGAATGATAATGACTGAACTGTTTGTATTTTAAAACATGCGACTCATGGTAAAATGTGCTGATGCAGTGAAGGGCCTGACAGGTTGTTTCTTTTCCATGGTCAGAAATTCAGGGGAATGATTTTCACTCCACACCCAGATCTTGGAATGCAGTCTGTAGGCTTCCTTTGCCAGGGTATTGCAAAGCCGCTGGAGAACTTGCTCCTGGTGCCCAGGCCCTTCCCTAGCTCACCCCACTCTTTCCCTCCAATCCCAGTGAGGTCCAGTCTTGCAGGTTACATCCTCTCAGCTCTTGCACTTGACGTTTTCTCAGGTGTATTCTAATGTTTACTTTCTGATGACAGCCCTCCACAGCAGTAGATCCGGAAGATATGGGTGCAGCCGACTGTGGCTCAAAAATATTTGAAAAATAATTGTGTCTGTATAGAATGCATGCAAACCTTCATTCCCTAACACATACAGAGTAACAGCTATTTACATAGGATTGAGCCTCATTAGGTATTATGAGGAATCCAATTGGAAGTCTGAGAGGATGCATACAGGTCCTGTGCAGGAACTACACCATTAGGTGTGTGGGATTTCAGTATTGTAGCTCTGCTGGCTGTGGGAGACGTCCTAGAACCAGGCCCCTGGCGGATACTGACGGAGGGCTGTATTTGTAATGTTCATCTGCCCTAATAAACTATATGATTTATCAGGGCTAGAATTTTTGTTATGTTTGCCATGAATTTCACTATTTCTTTTCTTTGGTTAATGCTTGTCCGATATGACCTGAAGCATTTTCCATATGTAAGTAACTAACACAATTTTTATTCCACCACATTTGAAACTGCCCGAACAGATATTTTGCCAAAGTTTCTGTGTCCTTTATCTGTGGCTACAAACAATTTTTTAAGGATGGATCCTGTGCTGTGTTGTATTCTGCACCTTATGAATTTGCTTTCTGTTCTAATTCATTCTTGAACTTAAAAGCTCAAGTTCTATGATCCAGAGTGGAGAACCGGTTTGTAGAAATTGAGAACAGCTGGATGTTACCAGAATCCGGTTCCATAGCGCCAGTGGAATGTATGTTGTATTTTTCTTCTGACCTTGTTCAAAGCCTCTGGACAGATAATGCACACCTGTCTGTCAGTTTCAGGACCAACAAAAATGATCAAGAAGGTTTATTTCACAACTAGTCATATACTAAATTCAGGTTTAAACCTCACTATTTCCCAAAAGTTCATCCATTACAGCAACTGACTCTGGACCCCAGATGGGAATTGATGCGGTCAAGTTCCAGTAAGAATGTAACTTGACCGCTATACAGAGTCTACACTACAGCCAATATGTCTTAACGGAAAGTTAATCTGAATTTTGATCTGGTATAAAGCATACAGAGAGGAAAAATGAAAATTCCCCATTTTGGGATGCAGGGTGGGGAAGAAGGTATGTGCTCATATTTAGTGGTCTTTTACATTGGTTCCCTGGGCTTGTTCTTCCCCTCCTTAAAACAAAACCAAAGAATTCCGTGACCCAGGATTGACTTTCTGTACATGTACATTTTCCTGATAAGTTATAAATAGTTTATGGTGATTTTAAATTAAAACCAGAAGTTCAATTTGGAATGTGGAAAAGATAAATAAGTTAACTCTCAAAACTATAGCGTCTTTAACTGCCTTATCATATATCAAATCAAAAATCCTCCCAGGGCTCTCTCTGGCTGTGATAGGAGCTATTCTTAGCAGACCTGGGTCTGCTCTGGTAGCCAGAGTCCAGGCCTCTGCTTTGGTAATTTCACAGTCACTGAAGCTGTTTATAGCAAAACACCCACTCTGGCTCTCATGTTAATAATCGTTAATAATGTGATAGTTAAGAGTGGGAGCTTCAATCCCAGGGCATTTGGAGACATTTCAATTGAACCAAACAGTCCAAAGCATAGGAAATTATATATCGGTACTGTTGGTAATGATCAGGGGAGGTAAATAATTACAGATGAAGAGTTGAAACTGAGAGTGAGCCCAGGGACCAGGCTTCAGACCTGAGCTGTGCTGATGGGCCATGGATGAACAAGGGTTTGCTGAGAAAGAACATTAAACGCTGAGCCCCATGGACTGAACATATTGGTTCTTCTGCATGTTTCAGAGATGCTGTGCCATGAAAGAAACGGCAGGAGCTTTATAAAAACATAGGCCTCATTTTAAATCAAGCCTCTACCCTTTTCTTCCTTGTGGTGTGACTTTTGGTAAATTATTGGCCTTCCTCAATTGCGCTTGCCACAGCTTTAAAATCAGGCCATGAAAGTATTGTGTGGGGTCTGCATCCAAATATTATAGGCAACGAAGTAAGGTAGAAATATTATAGGCAGTCAGACAGGGCTGGGCCCTCAATGGAGTCAATACACAGGACAACTATGGCTGGAGGCGCATCCATTGAAGGTCAGGTCTCAAGATAAGGATGGAAAGACCAGAGCCACACCCCTGGCTGAGGGATAAACAATGAACTGAAGATTACATCTGTTGAAG
>PVJO010008791.1:0-72965 GCA_004026905.1 Hystrix cristata
AAAAAAAAAAGAAAATGACCATATCCATCAGCTGGTAGAACAAAATGTGGTATATCCACATATGAATTATAAATTATGTTTCAGAAAGTTGTTAATAAAAAAGAAAACAGGTATCAAGGGATATTTCCTTACCCTGTATACCAGTGCATATACCTTAATTCCAAAGCCGCTTAATAGGAGAACCTCATGCTGTTTCTACTAAGATAAATAACAGAACAAGGATGCCCATTATTTCTCTTGTTTTTCAGTATGATACTAGATATGTTAGCCACACAGTTAGACAAGAAAAAAAATCAATAGCAGCATTAGAATTGGCAGAGATAAGCTGTCCTTTTTGCTGTTAACATGATACTGTATGAGTATTTAAAAACACTAGAGAATTTCTGGCAAGTGAATTCAGACAATAAAACATCAAAAGGTAGGATATAAAATTAATATGTAGACGCTTCAACATATACAAACAGCCATTAGAAAATATGTAGGTAACAAAAATCCCTTTTTAAAATAGCACCAAGGATAGGAATAAAGTTAACAATGTGCAAAAGCTGTATGGAAAAAATGTTTAAAGACCTGAAATTCACAAAATACATTTGAACAAATGAGAAGATGTCCTCTGTTCTCAGATAGAACAATTTAATAAGATGGCAGTTTTTTGTAAGTAAATTTCACAAAATCCTCGTATAAATATAAAAAAAAACTTTAGTAATGGTATTATACAAATCGATGCCACAGTTCATGGGGAAAAAAGAAATACACAAGAATATTCAGGAAAATGCTGCAAAATGAAATGACAAGGGAGAGCCAAACTTTACACATGTGTGATTTTGTTCTTTCTATTGAGAAGGCTTAGCAGCTATGGCACTCAGTATCAGAGAATGTACGTTATACCCAGAAGTTGGTCTCTTAAGTACTGCAAAAAGAACCAGGAATCCTTGGAAAAAGGATTAATTCTAGTCTTATACCCAAGTAAATACAAAATGAGCCAGGCATGGTGGTGCACGTTCATAATCCCAGCACTTGGGAGGCTGAGGAAGAAGGATTGCTGTGAGCTCAAGGTTGGCCTGAACTACGTGGGGAGACTCTGTCTCAAAAAAACAAGATGAGCCTAGAATTATGTCAAAAGATACTTGTGCCAATTTGATTATATGTGGGACAATTTGAGGAACAAATGAAAAAGACTAATAAATTATATATCCCGTAGAATAAAACAAATATAAGTCCATATTGATATAAAATAATTGAGTAAATAAGGACATTCCTTACATTATTATTCCAATTAATATAAACTCTAAGTAAAAATAGTGTGCAAATAGAAAAATCACCATTTGGCAGACACTACAGAGATAATTATTGGGAGCGAGAATGCTAAATTAGTGGGTGAAAATACGAGTCTCAAATGATCTTCCCACAAATTTAATGATTACAAAAGAAATTGTAACTTTTCAGTGGAGATACTTGGCAGGTACCACCAAATGATCGAGTTAATGTTGCCAATAGTAAGATGGTGGCGTATTGTTTCTCCTGACATGTACTGAGAAAGGTACAACTTCTGTGGTCTTTTTAACCCCCCCAAATGTGACCTTATTCTATTGTGACACATCATGAGATAAACCTAAATTGAGTGACATTCTACAAAACAGTCGCCTAATACTAAGTGTCAAGATCATTTACCAGATGCAGAACTGATGGAAAGAGAGTAAAGGAGGCATGATAGTGAAATGCAGAGGGGGACCTTGGGCTGAATCTTGGACCAGATGAAGGACATGACAGAGATAACTGATGCAAGTAAAATTAGGTCTATAGACTACATGTTAATTTAACCCTTAAAATTTTCTTTAAGTTCTCATTCAGTGACTCTTAAATCTATATAATTTTTGTTTCTTTGGTCTCTAGGGTTATTATAAAGTCTTTATTGCCCAAGTCAGGTAGAGTTTCAGACCTTCCAAAATAATGCTGTTTTGAGTTTGATTATGTTCACTTTTTCTTTACTTGCGTTCCCCACTCTTAGGTGGTGGGCTGGATAATAACTAATTGTGATTCTGTTTTCAAACCGATGAATGAGCTTTAACATTAGTGAATTATAACCAGCATTTTTAAAAGTTGTAGAAAATATCAGTATCACAGAGTGAGTTTAAATATTGTTTTATAAATGTTCGTTTCAGTTACATCAAATATGTGTTGCATATGTACTGACTATTCACATAAAATGTATTATATAATCTTTAGTTACTGTCATAAAAAATGAGAAAAATACCTGCTTCAAGAGCTATTGCCCTGGTGAAGGTTGATGAAATTTTCTAACCTCAGGCAAGCACAAATAAGAAATTTATATAGTTTCGTTTGACACTTCTGAAACATTTAGCAGAGAGAAACCAGGGAGTTGTCTAAAAGTTGAAGAGTTTTGTTCAGTTTAAACATTCAACCATTTGGATTTTTAATAGAATACAAGTCCTAGGACTAATCTCCAGAAAAATTATTTAAAAGCAAAATACTACCAATAGGTAAATTCCTAACGGTACCAAATCCTGTTCTGTGACAGGCACAGAAGCTGGCTTTGAAATTTGTGTTTGTTTAGAAATTTCTAAAATCAAATATGACAAAAATGAACAACCTTGATGAGCCAGATGGACACAGTGCCAAGATAGAAGAGCAGGGTAGTTGCTCCAGAGGCAGGAAGAGGATTTCTGTCACTGCTTTTCAGGGCAAGTTCTCTTGGAACCCTGTGTGTGTATTTTATTATGACTTTTATATGTTCCTCTAAGAAAAGCTTTTGAGTACTTTGCTGTTGATTACCTTTTGTAAGAATTGAGTTTGAGGGGCTGGGGATTTAGCTCAGTGGTTAGAGTGCCTGCCTCACAAGCACGAGGCCCTGAGTTCGATCCCCAGCACCAAAAAAAAAAAAGAATTGAGTGTGAAATGTTATGCACACATGGACTTCACATGTGCCAGCAGGTGCCCTGCTTGACCTCCACTTTTTTGGAGAAAAGTGCCTATGAAACTATCTTCAGAAAAAAGCATTTATTTCTTTTCTTAACATTTGGGTTTTGGAGAGAAGTACAATCCGGGTTTTATTTCTGGCTCTGCCACTGGTTACTGTTTAACTGTTGCCAACCAATTTGACTTCTCAGCTTCAGTTTCTGTCTTCTGTGAAATATGAAGAGGTATCTCTGGAATGATGGGAAAATCAAATGAGATAGAAAACAGAAAAGAGTTCTGGTTTTTACAAAGCATTTTACAAGTGAAAAGAAAGCAGTGATACCATTTTACTGCTTTTCTCTAATTAGAAAAGGATTGCATATTAAACAGTCTCTTTTTCTACAGTTATTACAAAAATCTAAGGGAGAAGTTTAGAAATGGAGTGTTTTTTTTCTTTTGAAGTGTTTAAGGCAGAGTGGAGTTATATAGCCCGTTTATTGAGTAAACTGTTACCCAAACTGGAGAAATTTTGCATATCAAAAGTAGTTGTTCATTCTGATGGAAAGATGATATCTAGACCATTAAATTGATGTATTTTTTGGTCAGATATCATGAGGTTGGGAAAAGAATCTTTTAAGAGAATGCATGTTGATTTTAATTTTCCTGAGACCATTATAATTGAAAATCTCGTTCGTACAATTGCTCTTTGATCATTATCAAGGTGATTTGGTTAGACTTTATGCAGTTCAGATGTCATCCTTTGGAATTAGCCTACATAGGTTCAGTTAACTTGTTTCCTTTCCTGGAGGAGTTTGATGTGAGATTTCTTTCCCCCCACTCTAATTGTCTGTAGCGTGTATAATTTCCTTAAGTATAGGCAAATTTCAAAAGGATGAGAGGGTAAGTCCTTTTGAAAATCATTTCTTCCCTTTATTCAGTTTCTGTGAGTGGTTTCTAAAGTCCTTTTGGCAGATTTCTAGGTGACCATTGACTTGCAGTGTTTTTAAAACCACATTCTCTTTTTTGGCCTAAAAGTATGCAAACATTCTGAATTCATTTTCCTCATTTTTCTTTATGTGTCTTTACATAGTTCCTAGAAAATTGTATTTCAATGAAGTTGTCAGGTGTTTTCCCAGCTGACCCTAGTCCATGATACTTCAGGGCAAGAAAAATGTATTTTTTAGATCTTAATTTATTCTAACTCTACACTGAAGAAATTCTTAACAGAATATTTAAGTCAGGTGGTATAAATGAGATTCATAAAAAAACTTAAAAAACTCTGGTGCTGAAACTGGTTTCCTTTCTAGTTCAAAACCATTTCAGAAACTGCATAAATGACCTTTATTTTCTTCTCTGTAGCACACATGACTATAATTTCCCGTGACTATTTATGGTCTGTACAGCCCGTCTCTAACTTCCCCTTTAAAAAAAAAAGCCAACAGAATACTTATTTCTTTAATGGAAAATATTCTATTTTAGGGAAGCTGCTTTTCCTCAGACGAGTAATGGATTTTGTGTGTTTAAGTGTGTAGGGGGATGTAAGATTGGCAAGTGTTAAGTTAGTAGATTGAAAGCTTGGAATAACAATCCTAGGGAAGACTCCTAATACAAAGCCTTCTATCCAAGATTAAAACTAACTGTACCTGACGTTCCATATTCTTCCTTTTAAAGGAGAATTTTATTGTTTTCCCTTAACATATGGCAGAATAGTCTTTTCATTTATGTTTCTAAACTCATCTTCTAATATGGCTTGTATTAGTCAGTTTCTAAGTTAGTGTAGGATTCTAAACTAGAACTGTGGTTTATCAATGAGTTTTATTGTATTTTGTCTTTGTAGCCTGCGATTCCTGAATGCATCTGCAAACAAACTGGAAACTCTTCCTCCAGCTACACTTTCTGAAGAGACAAACAGTATCTTACAGGAGTTGTATTTGACAAATAACAACCTCACAGATAAATGCGTACCCTTATTAACAGGACACCCCCATCTGAAGATCCTTCACATGGCCTATAACCGACTCCAGAGTTTTCCAGCAAGGTAAGGGAGGGTTATAAAGTGATGTTCTTCTTTGCATTCCTACAAATGTACTCACAAAAGGGAGAAAAGTAAAAGCTGAAATGTTTGTTTCACAAATCATGTAAAGCTTGTTTGCTTGTTCTGCCCTCATTTACTGTTCTCTTTTATGTAAGCTGCAGTCAGCAATACCCTAAAGAGAAGTGTATTGGTTTTTCTAATATGAGTGTGTTCAAAGACACAGTCACTAGAATGTTCTTAAGATTTTGAAATGAGGTATATTATTTAGTGGGTAAATATTTTTCCTATTGCTTCTCTTCAGCCAGTCAAATTGATTTAAAAAAAAAAACAGTAATTTGGTATGAGAGAATTAGAATGTAACATAGGAACCTGAAAGTTCTTTACTAGGTATTAGCTTTTGTATTAATGTTTATAGTGTGTAGCATTATACACTGGGGATGTAGCTCAGTGATAGGGCACTTGTCTAGGATGCACAGGGCCTGGATTCTATCCCCAGCACTGCCACACAAACAAAATAAAATAGTGATATCCTCTGCAACCGTGAAAACGATGTGACTTTGCAAATCATGACTCTTAGAAGATTTCATTTTTAGTTTTGTACATTTTAATTTTTAAAGTTTGGAGGAGTAGTAGCATAGTGTCTACTTTTGTGTTGTTGTTGTTGTTGTTCCGGGGATCGAAGCTCAGGGCTTTGTGCTTGCTAGGTAAGTACTGTAACCACTGAGCTAAATCACCAGCCCTAGTGTCTACTTTTGAGTGAATCACCACACTGAGCCTGCCATGAGGATTGACTCTGCTTCCATTTCATTGACATTTATCCATCTAACAAGTTAGGACTTGGAAGACATACCCACACAAGAAGCAGCAGACACTGCAGTAACTGTAGTTTCACGTAAGGACCAACTCAGAATACTGGTAACATAACCTTCCTGTACTGCCACCACAGCTACCACTCTGTTTTAAGACCTTGCAGGAGAATGAAGGCCCAATATGTGTTGACTTCAGATTTGCTTTGTTGTGGTTGTATCTTTTTCCTATTTTTCCCCTCATTGATATTGATGGTTAAACTGTTCATTACTTTTATGTACTTTTATTTCACTATGGACTGCAAAGATAATATTTTGGAAAAAAATATGGTAATCACATAACAATTAACATATTTGAAAGGGCCCACTGTCCTACTTCAGATTGCAGCTTTGTAAAAACCTGCAGAAGAAACAATCACTAGCTCTGATTCTGGGCTATTCCACAAGTGACCCTCCACCCTAAGTACAGTTTTTATGTACTTTGTAAAACTTCATTTTGCTGTGATTTCACTCACCCTGGGGGATTGTAATTTTTTTGTATTAAACTCTAGAAGAACTGAACTCCTCAAGACCCAGGACTGTGGCCTTTTATCTCCTTCAACTTCATGTCTCATAGGAGATCTAGACTGTAACAGACACTCACCAAACAGTTAAAAACATGCCCCCTTTATCAAGTCATTGTTGGTCCACTTTGAATTTTCAGAAATGGAAATTTATTTGATGTTTCCTTTTTGGGCCTGGTGTGTGAATCTTTGATCATTTTTCCCTATTACCCATTGTTATCTCCATATTTCTTACAAAATATGAGGGTATCATATTCAAGTAATATTTTTGTGAAGTGAGGCTATCATAAATGGATCAATTGACAGCCTGTGTGTTAAAGTTGTTTACAGTATACCCTGACAGCATGTTGGGTGTTTATGATATCAAAAGATCTGATTTCATAAGATAAAAATGTAGTTCTTAGGCACATATTTATTTTCAAGAAAAGCACGTGATAACCTTTAATGTTTGAGAGGCGATAGAAAGAGAAATAAAATTCTTCTTGCTAATTTTTGTTAACGTGTGTTGTGACAAATTAAATCACAACAAGCAGAAAGGATAACAGTAACCATTTCTAAGTGACTCAGATTATAAATGAGTTACATTAATTGGGAACCCTATATGTAGAGTCTCTGATCACTACAGGTAGAAAGAGGGTTTGAGGAGTAGCAGCTGTATAGTTATTATAGAGGTGGAGATATTGTTTGGTCATCTACACTTACAGAGAGTGCATGAAACCCTGATTCTAGAATTTATTTGGTTACTTTGATTGTTGATTAAGGTTATAGATGATGATTGAAACAATAACATATTATTGAATGAGGGTGTTAAATTACATTAGAACATGTTGTTAGAGTTGGAATCCTTTGTAGTGTTTAACAAGAGTCAAGAGAAATTTCTTCTGGGCCCAGTTTGTACTTAGCCAAGAGATATTCCAAATGGCTTTTAACATGTCCCCAGGCCTCACCAGCACCTTCTAATCATATGTGATGTCAGAGTGGTTTGAGTGTGGGGTTTGAGGAAAAAAGGATATCTTAATAGGAGCTACTGCTCTGTTCTCTGCGTCCCCTTGAGCTTTCAGTGCCCATGGTAAGAAATCATGTTCTCGAAGTAAACTCTCACAAAGCAGTTATATTGGATTAATCCTGGCCTTTGACCCATTTAAGAAGGATTTTCATTGGTGTTCAGACTAAATTACACAGCAAACTGATCAGTGTCAGGATAACTTATACATTTTAGGTGGGAAAAAAATCCATTTTCTTCTTGTTGCCAATTTGAAGAGTTGAAGTGAAGTTTTTGTTCTGTCATAGGGAAGATGATAAAATACTTCGATGCTCAAAAATAGTGGTAGAATATGTGATGTGTAAGAATGACTATTATGAATTAGTCTTTAAAGTATACTTTGATTCTCATTTTCTCATTGTCTATGTGTGTGTTTAACTTTCCTTATAATAATTTTATAAATCCTTCCTTTATGGATTTTCTTTCTTAGTAAAATGGCAAAACTGGAGGAACTTGAAGAAATTGATATCAGTGGGAATAAACTGAAAGCCATCCCAACAACGATCATGAATTGCAGGCGCATGCACACTGTGATTGCTCACTCTAATTGTATTGAAGTCTTTCCGGAAGTTATGCAGCTCCCAGAAATCAAGGTATGTAAGTTGATTCCATAAACCATGAGCTTCAAGTCAGCAGAGAGAGTAGATTTCCTTAATTCATCAATTCAAGATGTTTGTTCCTTTGTTGTGTTTACCTCAGGTTGAAGATTCCCAATAGTCCTTGATCCAAAGGGCTACATTGTTGAGTTAGCAAAGTTCAAAACCAAAACACTGAAGTAGATGTTTGGAAAAGTGTACTGCTGGGCTGTTGAAATGATGTGAGAATAGCTACATAGCCAACTAGTGCCTGTCCAGTAGTACTTTTCTTACTTATTACCAGGAGAATAGTGAGGTTGAATGGAATTTCTAGTTTTTTGTTGTTGTTGTTGTTGTTGTTGGTTTTTTGTTTTTTTTTTTACCAACAATGAAGAAGAATTCTATTTTCCCACAGCTTTGCCAGCATTTGTTATTATTTGATTTCTTGATGATAGCCATTCTTTTTGGAGTAAGGTGGAATCTCAGTGTTGTTTTAATTTGCATTTTTCTTAATGGTCAGAGATGTTGAACATTTTTTCATGTATTTATTGACCGTGTGTACTTCTACATCTGTTCATTTCAGTTGCCCATTTTTGATTCTTTTATTTTGGTGGGGTCTAATTTTTTTTTGTTCTTTATATAGTCTAGATAGTAGTCCTCTGTTTGAGGAACAACTGGCAAAAATATTTTCCCACTGTGTAGACTGTCCCTGTATTTTCTTATTTATTTCCTTTGCTTTGCAGAAGCTTTTAAATTTGATATGATCCCATTTGTTGATTCTTGGTATTATTTCTTGTGCAGTTAGGGTTCTGTTCAGAATGTCCTTGCCTGTGCCCATGTCTTCAAGAGTTTTACCTGTTTCATCTTCCAGCACATGAAGTGTTTCTGTTTTAGGTTAGATTTTTTTATTTTAATTTAGTGCATGGTGAGAGATATGGGTCTAGATTCACTCTTCTGTATCCAGATAGGGAGTTTTCCAAGCACTGTTTGTTGCAGATGCTATCTTTCCTTGACTTCTTCAGGGATTGTTAAACTGGTCTTTGTACACTGATGAGGTGATACACTGCCCCAGAATAGAGTGGCAGAGTAGCAGAGCATTAACCTCGTATTTGCTCATTAGTTTCTGTACCTAGCTTTTAATGTCATGAAGTCTTTTCAGAGTATATGGGTTAAGTTAAATAGCACATGTGAAACCCTGGGTTCAATCATCAGCACAATAAAACTAGATCAAAAGATGATAAATAGATATTTAAATGTTTCATGTTTTGACTGTGTTTAACAAAATCTAGCTATATAAAAGGTAAATCTCTCCTTGTGTTGCTTAGTTCCCTGAATTCTAGAATCAGTGCCTCCTATTTCTGTGGAATCTTTTTCCCTTTTGTCTTCTTTCTGTCCCATACTTACAGCTCCTTTTAAAATGTTACTTCTAGCCAGGTGTAGTGGCACACATCTGTAATCCTAGCTACTTGGGGGGCTGAGGCAGCAGGATCGAAAGTTTAAGGCCAGCCTGGCAATTTAGCAAGGTTCTGTCTTAAATAAGAAAATAGAAAGGGCTTTATAACTTTAACTCAGTGATGAAGAATGCCTGGGTTTAATTCCTAGTAACACGTGCACACGCACGCACAGGTGCGCACAAAGTTCTGTGTGTTGCTTTTTAAATGGGTTTCATTCTTTTATCCTTTGATTCTGCCTACCCTCCCTAGCTATTATAGCATATTCCATATTTTTCAGATCTAACCCTTCTATTATCTATAAATGCAGTTTTTGTTGAACTTTTTAGGGAAGGGGTAGAGTTTGTATAATAACAGTTATAAAAACAAAATCTCTTAGCCCTAGACAGATAGTTTTATTGATGAAGTACTAGTTTCCTTAGAACTATGAATTGGTATTTTAGTGTTTCATATGTGAATGTTTTAAGTTGAAGTGTAACTGCAAACATTTAAACTTTTCAGGGGAAAATTCCTATTAAAAATAGTATATTTCAAATGATAAATATACTTATAAAAGTCTTCATTACAAAACAAGCCCTAAAATGTATTTTGAATGCAAAATGATAGTTTTATTTCTAGGAAGGTACATTCCAACTTGTATTAAATAGTTAATTTTAATGTGTTACTGAGTTAATCCCCTAAATTTTATTTATATTGCTTAAAAAGAAGGTACAGTAATTGTTGCTTGTAGAGTATCTCATTGGCGTACTGTATTAAGATCATTGCAATTATAAATACAGCAAATAACAGTTTAAAATGATAAAATCAAGGTACATTTAACCAGCTAGTTATCTCCAAGTAGTGTTATCTTTTCAGACACTAAAGGAAAATGTTTATTCACAGCTTTGTTACCAAAACTTTCAAAACAACTATTTTAAAAGGACAAACAAGTCTCTATACTAAAATAAGTATGCTAAAATGTTTTTAAAACATTTGAAAAAGTAGGCCATTATTCCTGTATTTCTAAAACAAAGACTATAGGCACTTTCTAATCTGAGGTAAAATTTAGCTCTGGTCTTTTTTTTCCATTTTGGTACAGCCAATGAAACCTGTTAAGTGATCCTTTAGTGTCAATTTCTATGTCTAGACAGGGAGGTCATGAAAGTTGTTAGTAGGAAAAATTTATGGTGAGTTCAGGTAGACCCAAAGTCATAGTGCTTTCATTCCTTAGTATTATTCTCTTCAGTTTGTTCAGCACTTTTAATGTTCTAAACCCCTACCACCAGTCCTGCACCAGATTGCATTGTGTTACTGTTCTAAAGTAGATGAGGCCTGAAGATTTAGCTCAGTGGTAGGGCATTGCCTGGTTTAGTCCCTAACACTAGAAAATAAGTAAACAAAACAGACAGATCTCCCACTGAATAATGATTAGCACTCATCAGCTGTGGAAGAAAACATGACCTAAGTCCCCACTTAAGCTAGACTTAGCTTAGCTGGACCTGGAACTGAGTCCACACTTCAGGCACTATAGTGACTGGCAAACCCCAGAAAGCAAGATGGCCATGGATATGACATTTGATTCCTTCCTCAGGGCCCTCACTGAACTGCATGGAGGCCACAATGATACCCAAGCAAGCTTAGTGATTTCTAATTAGTAACTTACTGTAACCTTTTTGAAGTTTTGGGTGGGGGGCACCTGCTGGAGATCAAACTCAGGGCCTTGCTCTTGCTAGGCAAGCACTCTACCACTGAGCTAAATCCCCAGCCCCTTGAAGTGTGTTTTCAGCAGTAGAAACATTGTGAAATTGAGATTTAAGCACTATATCAGCAACTTCTTGTGTCAGATTTCTGTTCCTGTGGCTTCTGTAATTGCTAAGTGAACAGCATCTTTTAAAATATTGTCCAGTCTCTTCTTCAGAAAGTAACTTTCATGTCTATGCTATGTAGTAATAGACTACTTGTTTATGTTACATGAGTTCATCTCTAGAATCTGTTTTACTCTAGCTAAATAGTGGAGTATAAAATTTCTTTTTCTTTTTTGGGGGAGAGTATGAAATATTTTTTAATATGTTACATTTTTGAGAACATAATGGTTGTAGGAAGTTGAAAAGAGAAGCAGGGATTCTGGATACAGATAATCTCAGAGAGGAAAACAAAATCCCAGAGTCAGCAGGTAGGCCAGACTTGGCCTAGGTAGACCCAGGCAAGTCCTGTCCTTGTCTCTAAAGTGCAGTGAAAGAGTATCAACTCAGTTTTAAAAACATAGAATGTGGGGAGATGGCTGGGTCAGGATAGAAGAAGAAAAAGAGTTTTTTGGTATTAGGATAATGGAAATGAAGACAGGTCTGGGACAAGTTAGATATCAGCTGGGTAGAGAAATTGACCTACTAGACTTAAAATTAGCTAGGCATCTGTAATGCTCATGTGAAACACTGGGAATCAGGGAGTCTAGTGTCATAACCAATTATAAGAAGTAATGATATAAAGGAATCATCCAGTTTATACAGGATGCATTTTCCCAGAGTCAGATTTGCAAATAATTTAGTTTTAGTATTTCCAGAAGTTAATTTCAAGAAGGAATAGAATACTATTTGACACAAAAAGTTTTTTTAAAAGAAAACTTTATTCCAGTTGTCATTTTTATCAGTTCAAGTTCTTGTGAATAAGATTGCTTAATTCTAACATCTAACTGAGAAAAATTACAGAGACAGTGTATGGAAATTTATAAGGAAGTCTTTATAGAAGATTAAGATCTTCTCTTTGTAACTCCTGTAAGGTGAGAAAGCTTAAGCATTAATATCAGTTTCTGAATAATTATATATAAATACAGTAGTATAGAGAAAAATAGTACTGTTCCTTGGCTTGTGTGTTTCTGGTAAAAGATGGATTCAGGTAGACTCAGCCAGTTAGGTTATAAACATCACACAGTAATGATTAATTCACCCAGCCTTCTACAATATCAGCAATAAATAGTAGTTTAAGAGAATTTGAATAAAAGTTATATATTGAAAAATAATATACATATGTGGAAATTTATTTTAGTATTTAGCTAAAATATTGTAGTTTTTTTTTAATAACAGAGAGGTGGTAGACTGTTTCTCTGTGAAACACAATCTATATTTATCATTTGGTCTCTCTGTGTGTCCAGCCTTACCTTCTGTTCTAAGTAAGCCCTCATGGGCCACTCAGGGATTTTCTTGACCCAGCATGCCAGGCTCTTTCTAGTCTTTCATGGCCTATCTGTTAACTCTCCTTCGATCCACACCTGCTCTAGCATGCCTTTCTTTAACTTTGATTCTGCACAAGTATCCCTTCCTCTGGAAAGTCCTTTCTGGGATCTCATTAGCTGCCTTGCATCATCACAGCCTATAGACATTTCTATTACAGTATTTGTCCTGGGAGTAGAAGTTGTACAGTTTATTTCCCTCATTAGCTTGAAGGTCCTCAAGGGCAGGAATTTGTCTGTCATCTCTGTATATCCCTGATGTCTGGTTTATTGCCTGCTGATTTTTAGGTGCTTAATACATGCTATTTTGAATGAATATTTGGATTTCTTGCTTTTTATGAATTGAAAATGAGAAAATTAGCAAACCTGTGCTGTGGGGAATTATACGTTACTTCTCACCTTGCCAGAAGAATGTGATCAGGAGTTGCATTTTTGGAACCGTCAGCACTGTTGAGTGAATGTGATGGGCTAGTATCATCTGAAGGAAGGAAGCAAGGTGTTGCAGAATTTCTAGGAGCCAGTCGGTGAAGGTGTTGTTACATGGCAGTGAAGGCAGTTATTTGATGGAGAATACAAAATACACCAATTTGAAAATTGTTAAGCATATTTCTTCAGTAATATTCTTTGAGGAAAACATGTCTTAGTTACTTTCTCATTGCTGGGACAAAATATGCCAAATCCGCAAGTTAGAGGAAAAGTTCGTTGTGGCTTACAGTTTGTAGAGGTTTCAGTCTATAGTTGGCTGGTTCCAAGGCAGGGCAGCATGGCAGAGGAGAAATAATTCGCAGTATGGCAGGCAAGAGGCAGCCAGGCTGCCTTCTTTTTTCCCCTCTATATTCCATCCTGGCTACAGACATATTGGTTGGTGCCACCCACCCAGAACTATGCTAAACCAATCAGCAGACTAATCTAGTGCCATACACCCATGATCCAAAAGCCCTACCTGTAAGCACATGAGGTTTTGGGGGACATCTAGATGTAATCTATAACAAAACATAATAAAGAAATGCTCTGTAGCTTTTGTGACAGTTACTTTTAAACCATACATCAAATTGTATTCTCTTTTTTAAGATAACACTGATTATTTTTCTACTCTTTTATTTAAATGTATTCTTAGCAATTTTTCATCTAAATCATGATTTCTTCTCACCTATGAGTTATCTCAATTTTCCAAAGTGTTGAATAATTCTGTCTGGGGTATTCTTACAAGAATTTCAATTACAGCAGAGTAATTTTTGTTAGCTATGTTCTGGAATTGGCTTAGGAAAGGTAACTTTCTTTACTCGTGTTTGCCAAGATTTAACATTTCTACTTAACAGCATGTTTTTGAGATAATTGTGGTGCATTAAACATAGAGGTACACACATTAACAGCATAGAATATATTGGTACTGTTTTTTTCCTCCAGTCTCATTCAAATGTTTTCTGCTTTTGTTGTTGTTTTTTTGGTTTGGCTTTTTAGTGGTAGCCATTACACTTGTTTAGCCACCAAGTTATTTGTTGACTGCCTCATCTAGTCAGCTAATGTTGAGGACTTTTAAAAGAACATGAGATACAGATTGAGCATCAACACTGTGCTCGAAAGTTTTAGATCTTTGACTCTTTCAGATTTTGGATTTTCAGTTTAGGGATACTTGACCAGTAAATCCTGTGCAAATACTCCAAAACCTGGACAAGTTCAAAATCTGAAACACTTCTGGTACTGAGCCTTTTAGATAAGAGTTTCAACCTTTATTGTAGTACTTGTGGGCCCTCACTTTGTTACTACCTGTAGGACAGCACCAGGTACTAGTCTCATATAATGTTTATGAACAAGCCTCCTTCAATGTACAGAAATAGAAAAAGATACTTCTGTGCATACCTGCTGGTAGTGAAAATACTAGTTGAACTGTCAACTGTAATTCCAGGACTCTGGGAGGTTGAGATAGGAATGCAGCAAGATCCTTCTCAAAACAAAAAATAGACTGGAGATGAAGCTCAGTGTGAAGGCCTTGGGTTCAATCCCCAGTACCACCAAAAAAGAAAAAAAAAAAAAGGAAGAAGAAGAAAGAAATGAACAATGACATTTAAAATGCATAAACCACATTGCCATGCTTGTTACCCTAAGCTGAACTTAACCTAAAAACTTGTATCTGAATTCTCACTCTAGAGTACTTCCTGATTTCATAAGACTCTTTCATTTATTTAATCAGCAAATAATTGCCTACCATATAGCAGACAGTTGTTTATTCATTCTTTTTTATCCTTTTTTATTTTATGAAAAAATAAAATCTCATAACAAAATAACAAGAGAACGGTTAATACACTGTTATCATAATCTTAAAAGTAGTTACTAAGAGTATAAGACATAGATAAAGGCTCTCTCTTACAGAGAAGAAACAAATAATAGCATGAAATTTTCTTTTCAGTGAATTAAAAGAAACTTGAAGTATAAATGAAAAAAATTAGCATAATTAGTGTTCATTCTTTCAGTGAAAGCATTTGTGAAGCATTTAGTCTTTCCAGTGCACTGTGATTAGGACATAAGGGAAGAGGAAGCAGTCCCTGATCTCCAGAACGTCACAGTCTAGTAAAGAAATAAATATGCAGATTATTATAACAAAGGACCGCTAGCCAGGCGTGGTGGCATACACCTATAATCCGAGCACTTGGAAGGCTGAAACAGGAGGTACACAAGTTCCATGCCAGCCTGCAGTATGTAGTGTGATCTGATCACAAATAAATACATACATACCTACTAGAAGTTGTAGAGTTGATATTATGTTGAGTCTTCAATAAGAAATTTTTTCTTTACGTAATTACTACATTCATTGTGGGAATTGGTACATGTACATAACACATCTCAATTCTTTTTGTCGTCTTTCCTCTCCCTCCCCCTTTTGGCCTGCATCAGATTCATTTGTTTGTAAGTCCTTATAAAGTTAATTATCATAACAACCAGATTGGTAACCAAAAGCGTATAAAATACATATGACAGTTATACTAAATCAAAGTATACCTTTAGATACATTGTCCATGGTGGATTTTAGTAACTTTTCTTTCTCTCTCTCTCTCTCTTTTTTCCTATTATTGTTAATTTTGTACCTTTTATATTGAGTTTCTCATAAAAGAGAAACCATGCAATATTTAAGTTTGTATTTCTTATTTACTTCACTCGACATAATCTCAAGGTACATCCATTTTTACACAAATGACTCATTTATCCTTTATGGCAAACTAGTACTCCATTGTGTATAAATACCACATTTTCTTCATCCATTCGTCTGTTGATGGACATAGAGGCTGTTTCCAAGGTTTGCCTTTTATGGATTGTGTTGCTATAAACATGAGCATGGATAGATCACTGTGGTATGATGTCTTCATTAACTTTTTGGGGAAGATACCTAGAAGGGAATAGCTGTCAAATGGAATTTCTAGTTGTAGATTTTTGAGGAACCTCCGTACTAATTTTCCGTAGTGGTTGTACCAATTTACACTACCACCAACAATGAAAAAGTGTTCCTTTTTTTCCCCATAGCTTTGTCTTCATTTGGTATTGGTTGATTTCTCAACGATAGCTATTCTTTCTGAAATGTTACGGAATCTCATTGTTGTTTTAATTTGCATTTCCCAAATGGCCAGCAATGTGCAACATTTTTTCATGTATTTGTTGGCGATTTATACTTCTTCATCTGAGAATTATTTGTTTATTTCAGATGTTCATTTTTTGATTGAGTCTTTAAATGTGAGGGGAGGTCTAATTTTTTTTAGATCTTTATGTACAGTGTTATAGATATTAGTCCTTTGCTGAGGAGTAGCTGGCAAAAATTTTTCCTGTTCTGTAGGTTGTCTCTTCATTCTGTTGGTGGTTTTCTTTGCTGTGCAAAAGCTTTTTAATTTGATGTGATCCCATTTGTTGATTCTTGGTATTATTTCTTGTGCAGTTGTGGTTCTGTTCAGAAAGTTTTTGCCTACACCTATGTCTTCGATTGTTCTACCTATTCGTCCTCCAGCACACTGTTTCTGTTCTAATGTTTAGATCTTTGATATATTTTGATTTCAGTTTAGTGCGTGCTGAGAGATAATGGCTCTAGGTTCAATCTTGAGCTTTTGGATAGCCAGTTTTCCCAGCACCATTTGTTAGAGGCTATCTCTCCTTCAGTGAAAGGATTTGGCTTCTTTGTCAAGGATAAGGTAGCTGAGTATGCCTGGAGTTTTTTCTGCATCCTCTATTCTGTGACATGGATCTACAAGCCTTTTTGGGGAGTTTTGGGGGTGGGTGGGTTCTGGAGACCAAACTCAGGGCCTTGCACTTGCTAAGCAAGTGCTCTACCACTGAGCTATATCCCCAGCCCCAGGATGGTTTTTGTTTTTGTTATTGTTGTTATTGTTGTTTGCCAACACCATCCATGTTTTATCACTATAGCTTTGTAGTATAACTTGAGGTCCAGGATCGTGATGCCCCCTGCCTTGCCCTTGCTGCCCAGAGTTGTTTTTGATATTCTAGGTCTCTTCTGGTTCCATATGAATTTTAGGATTGCTTTCTCTAGTTCTGTAAAGAATGCTATTGGTACTTTGAGTAGGATTGTGTTAAATCTGTATAACAGTTTTGGAAGTATGGCCATTTCGACTATATTGGTTCAGCCTACCCAGAAACAGAAGATATTTTTTCATTTTCTGATATCTTCTTGGATCTTCTTTTTCAGAGTACTGTAGTTTTCATTGTAGATGTCTACTACTTCCTTGATTAGGTGAATTCCTAAGTATTTCATTTTTCTTGATGTTGTGGTGAAAGGTGTTGTTTCCCTACTTTCTCTCTCTGTGAGTTTGTTATTGGTGTGCAGGAACACTACTGATTTTTGAATGTTAAATTGGTTTCGTACTACACTACTGAATTTGGTTATTAATTCTAGGAGTCTTTTGGTGGAGTTTTTGGAGTCTGCTATGTAGAGAACCACGTCAGCAGCAAGTAATAATTGAACTTCTACTTTTTCTCTCCATATCCCTTTTATTTCTTTCTCTTGTCTAATTTCTCTAGCTGATGTTTTGAGAACTATATTAAACAGGAGTGGTGATAGCAGACATTCTTGTTGTTCCTGATTGTCAAGGAAAAGCTTTCAGCTTCTCTCTTGTTGTTTACTCTGATGTTGGCCATTTGTTTGTCATTGGATGGCTTTTATCAGATTGAGATAAAGACCTTCTATTCATATTTTCCTTAGGGTTTTTTTCATGAGTGGATATTAGATTTTGTCAGATGCTTTTTCTTTATCTATTGAGATGATCATGTGATTCTTGTCCTTGTTCTGTTTATGTTGTATAGTATGTTTACTGACTTGTGCATTTTGAACCATCCCTGCATTGCTGGAATGAATCTCACTTGGTTATGATGTATGATCTTTTTGTTGATTTAGTGCATTCTGTTTGCCAGTATTTTATTGATGGTTTTTGCATCTATGTTCATTAATGGGATTGACCTCTAGTTCTCTTTTTTGGTTGGATCCTTGTCTGGTTTTGATATCAGGATAATGTTTGCTTGCAGAAATGAATTTGAGAGTATTGCTTCCCTTTCCATTTCATTGAAGAGTTTGAGGAATAGTGGTATTAGATCTTCTCTGAATTTCTTGTAGAATTCAGTAGTGAATCCATCAGAACCTGGGGTTTTCTTTATTGGTAGATTTTTAATTACATCTTCAATTTTGGTGACTGATACTGGGTTTTTTAGAATTTTTATATTTTCTTGATTCAGCTTTGGTAATTCATATGTTTCTAGGAATCTGTCTATTTCTTCTGTGTCCATCTTATTGGAATAGAGGTTCTCGAAGTAGGTATCAATGATCTTCTGGATTTCTGCAGGATCTGTTGTGATTTCACCCTTTTCATTCCTACTAGTATGGATTTGAGTCTTTTCTTTCCTTTTTTTGGTAAGGTTGGCTAAGGGTTTGTCAGTTTTATTTAATCTTTCAAAGAACCAACCCTCTGATTGGTCATGAATTTCTTGAGGTGCTCCTTGTCATGGAAATAACATTTCTTTATCAATTTTAAAGGAAAACTTTTGCAGAATAGAAAATTGCGGTTGGAAGTTGTTATCTTTTAGGGCTTAAAACACTTCACTCCAAGCCCTCTTGAACTTTAAGTTTTGTAAGTTTGCTGTCATTCTAATGGGTTTACCTTTATATGTGATTCACTGCCTTTTTCTAACAACTTGTAAGATTTTGTCTCAGTGATGGACTTCTAGTACTTTGAGTATAATGTGGCACAGAGAGATTCTCTTTTGGTCATGGCTATTTGGGGTTCTATGTTCTTTACTTATCTCTATGTTTATTTCCTTCCCTATAGTATTTGGGAAGTTTTCTGCCATTGTTTATGTGAACAGGTTTTTTATGCCATTTGTGTTATCTTCTGATGTTTCACTTATTCCAATTACTGTTAGTCTTTTTTGCATCATCTAGCAGTTGTTGAATCCATTTTTCATGTTGTTTTGTTGTGTTTAAGGTGTCCTTGAGTAGTTGATCTTTGAAAGCATCATTGTCTTCTAGTTCTGAAGTTCTGTCCTCACATTGGTTGCCATGAGCAAGCTGCTCATGCTTTCAATATGATTTTTTATCTCCTGGATTTCTGATTGAAACCTTTTCATGGACTCTGATTCTTTGGTAAACAGGTCAGGCATGTTTTATGTCATTTTGTTTAGCTCACATAGCTTTTTATTAATGTCTTCTGAAAGTTCCTGTATCTTTTTGATTGTTACTTCCATTATCTGTTTAGTTATATCTTCTCTTATCTCACTGAGTAGCTCTATGAGCTGTTTTCTGACCTCCTCTGTTATCCTTTAAACTAATTTGGGTGTGTGGCTTATTCTGTTCTTCCCCTTGGTGTCCCTGTTTTGGCTTCAGGGGAGTTGAGAGTTTTGAGGAGCATGTTGTTGCCTTGTCTTCACATGTTTCCATTGTTTTTGTTTGTTTGTTTTGTGCTAAGGTTCATGGATGCTTATAGTGTAAAGACTTTGTTGCTAGTATAGAAATCTCTTTAGTTGCTTTTCAGTGATATATTTGGGGGCGTGGCTAACTATAATCCTTTTAAACTGAGATCTGACCATTTTGGTTAATTTGGGACGGGAAGATGGAGCGTAGTTTGCCCAGTAACTGAATTCTCTGGGAATGTACTCTAGTATCGTTAATGTCACGAAGATAATCTGAGTATTGCTTACAGAGAAATACTGAGAGTTAATGCAACCTTGTTACTATTAAGTGGATCAGCTGCAGTAGTATTGTTCAAAATGAATTAGATACTAACATACCATAAAATCCAATTATGTACCACCCTTAATCCTAGACCAGAAATCCATAATTATTATAGTGTAAACATTAAGACAACCCAGATATTGACTTCAGCCAGTATGTACTATGTTCCTGCTAATGTAGAAAAGAATTCAATGGTAATTTTACAGAGATAACTATTAAAAGAATTAAAAAAGTTTTATGGTTAGACTGTCAAACATACAGGGTTTGGGAATGGGAGAATGCAAGAGGAAAATTTTGAAATTTTAAAACTGTAGGATATGGGAAGGAGAGAAAAGCCATACAAAGGATCTTACTGGGGAGTACTATAGAACAATGTTTATAGAATTAGGTAAGGGTAAGAAAACTGGTAAGAAATAGAAAATAAAGAGGGAGAAAAAGGAAAGAAATTATATATAGTACAAATAAGATAATTAAAGAGAGAAAAATTAAAAGAAAGGAGAAGAAAACATAAAGAAGAAAAAAGGAAGTAAGAAGATGAGCCAAGAAGCAAGACAGAAGGACAAAGGAAGATTTCCCAAGCCCCAGGAAACTGGTGAAGAAAAAAGGAGCAAAGGAAAGAGAAAAAACAAAATAAAACAAAACCTAAAAACAAGGCACAGATACAAAAAAAACCAAATAAGCAAAAAGGGGGAAAAAAAAATAGGAAAATTTTCTTTGATTTCAAACATGTGGCTTTCTTCCAGGATCTACAGTTTGGGGACAGGGACCAATTCGCTACGTGTCCCTGCTCATGCTGGTAGATAAAGAAGGCAGTCAGATCACAGATCCATGCTGGATGCAGTCCCCAGCAGGTAGTGGGATTGGGGCAAGGGTGCCAGTTCTGGGACTTTCAAATCCAGAGCAATTTGGGCTGAACTTAGCCTCTGGCTGTGGGCGTGGGGCCTGTGTCTTTTTGCTTAAACCTCTCTACTGGTCTCTTATTAGCCTGACCGTGGCTCCCTGGCCATGGCTGTCCCTCACCCAGTCACTGTGGGACCTGCGTAACACTGGGGGTCCTGAAATGAACCCAACCCTGCTCTTGAGTCCCCAGTTCAGACAACCCCTTCCTAGAATGGCATCCAGCCACTTTTTCCAGGGGATATGGCAGGTGTTTGGGCTAGAGTCACCACTGGCTGTTGCATCAAACAACTTATGTTGGTCTCTTCCACTGCTGTGTTTCCCCCTGAAAGCTTCTGACGTTGCCCACTTTTCCTTTGTTTCTCTGGATTCAGTCTTACTTTCTCAATTGAGCTGCAAGCCAGGAGCCAGGAAGAAAGTGCACATTGCTTCTTTCTTTTTCTGTTCTGTTCTGTCTCTTCAATTTCTCTGTAGCTCGCAGTTTTTATGTCAGATCTTTCCTGGGTCCCAGGGATCCACCTCCTTCCTTCTTCCCTAAATTGTTATTTTCCAGTGTCTGGATTCTGAATCTTAGAAAAGCTGAGTTGTTTAGAATAAGTAAATTTTGGCTGGGGATTTAGCTCAGTGGCTAGAGTGCCTGCCTAGCAAGCACGAGGCCCCGAGTTCAATCCCTGGCACAAAAAAAAAAAAGAAAAAGAAAAACAATAAGTAAATTTTAATGAGTAAAAGGCAAGAAAAGCTTGAAGGAATAAATTCCAGGTACAAAGTAGCACATGCAAAGCCACAGACAAATGAGAACAGAACATGGGGTAGGAACTGTAGTTGCTCAGACATGGATGAAACAGAGTGTGAGGAAATAATGGGTGGAAGCTGAAGCTGAAGGGTCTTATTGAGGAATTTGGTGGGCAGATTGAAGGGCATTTAGGAGCAACTGAAAGATTGAAGCTGGAGTGTAATTCTGTGAATAAAGCACATTCTAGAAATTACCCTGACAGCATTTTTAAGGAGTGGATTAGAGGGAAGCAAGACGAAAGCAAAGTTATAATGCAGTTATAGTCATCCAGTGGAAATGTGATGTGGGCGTGAACCATGGTAATGGAACTAGGTGGACGAATGGGAGCTGCCTACAGTGAATCAGAGCCTTGCTCAAGGAAGCCTGTAAGGCAGATGGGCCTGGGCAAGGGGTGGTGTAGAAGCATCATCTCTGAGATCTGTATTGCAACTGCCGGTACTGTTTTAAAAATAACCACCCTACTGGATTCATTGTGTGTCTGCAGAACTGTGAAAGTTTTTAGTCTTTGGGTAACATTAAAAATTAATTGTGTCAATTTCATAAAATTTAATATTGCTCTAGAATGTCTTTAATCTTAAAACACAAGAATTCTCTGACTGACCCCTAAATTAGTTTGTCTCAATCCCTACATCCTAAGTTACCCGTATTTGTCAGTCGTTTAGCCTCACATTCCATACTATCAGTAGGGGCATAACCCTAATCAGTGCATAATCCTAGGTATATAATACCATCGTTTATTATTTATAATATTTCAGTTGAATCATTAATTTTAATTTTGAGTTTTATTAAACAATGAGTACTTAACAAGAACAAATATCAAAAAGATGAAGTATTGAATTTTTTTATATGTATTTATAAAACAGCATCAACATTTTTAATATCAACTGTTTTTCGGTGTACGAAGTCTAAAAAGTAACAACAGAAATAAATTCCTATATGAACTACAACGAAAATACCAATAGAACTCTACAGCAAAAATAATCTTCAATTATCGCACCGAAGGCCATCTTCACACATGACAACAGCACATTCCATACACACATATCACTTACACTGACAGCACATGTGATTTGCTTTTCCAGCCTTTTTGTAGTTGACATCTCACTGATCTTGCCGTTTTGTGAGGAGGCTCTTACTGTATTGTATAGCATGTAGTGAACGGAAACATAAAATATCAGTAAAACAAAAGTACTGATTTTTTATATGCATTGCACATTTAGGATAAACATCAACGTTCACACCAGCTGTGTACTTGCTTACAAGATAACAGTAACATAAAATATCAAACATGTAATCAGTGCTTAGAATAGATATCAACACTTTCCCATCAGCTGTGTACTTGCTTACAAAACCTAAAAGATAACATTAGAAATAAATTCCTATGTGAACTACAATGTTAATATAAGCAAAAATCTACCACAGAAATAATCTTCGCTTCAACTGACACCCCTAAGGCAGTCTTCACACATGAGAACTGCATGTTCCATTCACACATCTCGCTTACACTGATAGCAGCTATGTTTTGTTTCCTGTCCTTTTTTGCAGGGCACAGTTGACACCTTTTTGTTTGTCCTCTTGTCGTAGTGGGTCTTTGTGATGCTAGGCCTAACTCTTCACCTGTCAGCTCACCAGTGTGCTCCACAATTTTTTTGTGTACTTTTCTTGTGCACTTGTTATTTTCTTTGCAAACCCTCAAACTATTTATCCTCCACATGTTTAGGACTGAGTAAAAGACAATCATTGGCCAATGCTTTGTGTTTCAAGTGACATCATATTTGCTGCATAATTCATCAATGACATCTGTTCCACCTTTGGTTTAGTTGTAGAAAGTTACTATCTCAGGCTTCAGTTTTGTGGAGGTTTTCCTGTCAGTATTTCCATCATGATGCAATGTTGACATCTTGACCTCAGCAGTACCAGTTTGTTTTTCTTTGCCGTATATGAGGCCAATGTTATATCTTTCTGAAATCCAAAGATTGTACTGTGCAATTCTCTGTTTTGAAATTGCAAACATTTTGTTTTGTATTTTAGCTTAGTACTTGCTTACAGTTTGTACACTGGTCAACTTGTGCTCTGTTAGCAAATGTAGCATCAGTTGAAAACTGGTAAACCAATTGTCAAATGTCACATTCCACTCAGTTTGGGAGTTGGAAGCAACAAGCCTTTTCACAACATTTGTTTTATTACTATACAAATAAGGGCCTGATGGCTGAATTCCAGGATAAACTTCTAAATTGAAAGCATAATGTCTTCACATCTACAAGGGCATACATTTTTCTGTCATATTTTGAAGGTTTTTTTGGCATATACAGCCTAAAGCTACAGCAGCTACAAAATCCTGCTCTGTGTTCATCAATAGTCATGTATTCAGATGGTGTGTGAATTTCTTGACAATTACCTACAAATTGTTCAAACAGTGAGGGACAGCAGCCAGTTTATCAGTTCTTTTTCTTTCTTGGTGGGTACTTTAGTCATCAGACCTCAGGCAGTTTTGAAGGAAACCAAATCTCCTCAATGTCATTGTTATTCTACAGACCTGAAGCCCACACCCATAAGTTTTTTCCATCACTGAGTCTTTTACATTCCTGTGATTTTTAGCAAGGTAAACCCATGCTAATAGAACAGCAAACCTATGAATACTTCCAGTCAGCTTGTAAGGTGTTGTAATAAACACACTTTTGTCTTATCAAGTGGGTAAACACAAAGATTGCTTCCTATATCCCCCAGGCACAGCTACTGAGACTCTCAGCCATCTACTGTAATGCAAAGTACACACTTACAGTAGAAAAGTAGAAACACTATCATAGAAAAGTGTGTGATGAGCTTTTTATTCCCACTGTTAATGTTCCAAGTTAGTGATCCCCACCTCCACGCACATTTGTTGTCTCACTGTGCTGATATATAATGACTATTCTGGCAGTATAGCCCATTACCAACCGATATTATCATTATTAACCAATATTTCATTAAAGCCTAGTTAACTCTTCATGCAACCATTATTTATAACTAAAAATTTCATATAACTTTCCCTTTTATTAATGTTTAGTGAATATATATATATATTATCACTAGAAGCAGTATGGATCCATTAAAGATGATACCATTTTAGGCCATTTGGGCTACTATAACAAAACACCTTAGACTGAGTAATTTATAAACAACATGAATTTATTTTTAACAGTTCCAGAGCTGGGAAGGCCAAGATCAAGAAACCAGCAGACAACATTCCTCATAAATGATGCCATCCTTGTGTCCTTGTGTGGCAGGAGAGGCAAATGAACTTTTTCAGGCCTCTTTTATAAGAGCACTAACCCCTCTTGTGAGGGCAGAGTCCTTGTGACCTGATCACATCCTGAAGACCCAGCCTCTTAATGTATCACACTGGGGATTAGATTTCAACATATGAATTCTAGAAATAAACAGGTCATAGCAGATAGGAATGAAGACAGGGAAAATGGTTGCAATAAAATGATAAAACGTGAGGTGAAATATAATGAAATTATACCTATATTTATGATTTTTTAACTTTTTAAAAAAATATCAGTAATAAGGGTAATAAGGAAAAAAAGAATGCTAACACTGACTGTGTTAGGATGGTAGCTTTGAGGATGAGTTTTCTGAGAGTTTTTGTTTTCCATACTTTTTTTTAATACAGTTCTAATGCTCTCATAAAATATAATTCAGATGACAATATAATTTTATATCAGTGCTATTATTTGGGAGCAATAGTATGAAACATTTTGTTTTGAAGCATTGTACTAAAGTCAGAATATTTTTACAAAAAATACAGGTAGAAGCACACGGCCCTAAATTTGATCCCCAGTACTCCCCAAAATACCATATGTATATATATGTGTGTGTTTGTGTGTGTGTGTATGTGTGTGTGTGTTTAGGATTTCATTTTACTCAATCTCTACCGACCTCCAACCCATAACAGATTGAAATCTTTTAAGAATTTTTCCAAATAAAAATTAAGAATAAACCTGCTCTAAATAGGGAGGGAGAGAACAGAGGGGAGGGGCAGGGAAGAGGGGGGAGAACCAAGATGCATCATGTACAGGTACAAAATAAATGTGATGAGTGTAACCATTATATGTAAAATGTACCAATACATGTTCTTGGTTTAAAATAAAAAAAAAAAAGAATTTTTCCAAATAAAACAAAGATTGTGTCCACTTTAAGATACTGAAATTCTTGGATACAGTTCCTTTGTCCAGACCATCTTAAGATTTTTAATTAGTTCCTTATATTTTTTTAAAATGATAATAAAGTGCTAACTCAAGCCAGATAATTGAAAGCTTCCCACCCAATCATGTTGAATTGTGAATTTCACATTCTCAACTCTGGAACACTCACTAGTCACTCTTGTTTTCTTGCGCATGGTAAATCTTCCCCACCTAGCCTCTTGCTCTCAGCACAGCAAAGCAGCACTTCTTACAGTTTGCCTCTCGTAAACTTTACGTGTGTTTTATGAGAGACTGTAGTCTTCCCATTTACATTTAACGCTTAACTTTTGTTCTGATCAACATGACGACCTGTTTTGTGGTTGCTTTCCAAGTAGGTTAGTCAGGAGCTGTTGAGAGAGTCCAAAAGTTTGTTGGATGGATACAGGATCCATACTTGACCCAGCCCTTTTTTGTTTTTTTTTCCTTGAATAGTAGGTGGGCTTACCTGCTAACTTATGTTTCCCCAACTTCTTATTTAGTTTCTTTGAAGCATCTTTTCATTTTGAGTGTGTTCCTTGCCTTTTCCTCATTTTGCTTTTTATTGCTGTTGTTGTTATCTTCTATATTAAGAAGGCTCTTCAAAGTTCATTTTAATGTTGGAACTGTAGCCCTTCTGGCTACAATAGGCACAGATTTTGTAAACAGTAAGAAAAACTCCTATCTTCAGGATTTTTCAGCTAATACTTAATTTTAAATATGGAGATAAACTTGAAAGATTGAATATGGATTTTTGTTATTCAAAGAAAGTAAAAAAAATTGATTTTGCAAAATCTCTTTTAAATATTTATAGCAGAATAGCAAATGACTGCTTTTCCTGTATTTGACCCATGATTATAGTGAACAATCAGCCTGCAAAAAGTAGTGTACAGCACTAAGTAACTTCTCTAAACCATCCCTTTCTTGTTTCCACTTCTTCCTTCAGTGTGTGGACCTGAGCTGTAATGAGCTAAGTGAAGTCACTTTACCAGAAAACCTGCCGCCCAAACTGCAAGAACTAGACCTAACTGGAAACCCCCGCCTTGCCCTTGACCACAAAACACTGGAACTGCTGAAGTAAGTATTCATTTAAGCCCTTTAGCCCCATCGTTGTTCGCTGGCAATGGGATTTATAACTTAGTGAAAATGAGAAACGTAAAAGAAGTATCTGTTGACTTACAATATTAGTTGTATGTGTATATTTAACAAGATACAGACTCCTCAGGAGAACATGGAAAAACCAAGGTATAAATTCAGCTTACATAAATCTCAATAGTTACCAATGGAGAGACACTTCATGAACATCTTAAGGAGAAAAGATTTTGAAAGAGAAGGGTGATGTGAGGGAAGTTAACAAGATTGGGAATTAGATATAGTTAGATCCTGTTAAAGTTCTCTTCTTGTTTTAGGAAAGAGTTCATTGATACTGCTTCATTCTTGATAGTATTGATAAGGAATAAATTTTCAGTTTTTTAGTGTAATTAAGGTAGCGGTCTTAAACATTGACCCACATTAGCCATTGTGTCTGCCATACATGCTTATTTATGTAGTGTTGGAGTATGTGTAACTAAAAGTCATCTTTCATTATCTTATAAAAAACTGAGAAGTAGAATTTTGTGAACGGTCCATTAATACTGTCTTTAGATTAGTGAAGATCAAAACTTGAAGAGCACTTATAGTGATTCGTGGTTAGAATTGGCCTGATTAATGCCTGTTTGTTGACATTTCAAATACTTGATGGAAAAAATTGATTTTCATATACAATTGAAGAACAGTGGCTAAACAGGCTGTTCTATGGAAGACATGGGGATCTAGGTTTTCTCTGCTGCTCATCAAGTATGTGAAACCTTGGCCTTAATCCCTCATTCTATCCAGACCTCAGTTGTCTGTCATCTATAAGATGGAAAAGACAGCCTGCATGATCTCTAAAGTACTTTTCAATAAGAGTACAGGAATTATCAAAGTACATTTCTATCTTCTTGAGTACTTTTTACAAATATAAGAAACTTTAATATTAAAAAGCAAATTTACCAAGATTTGTTGATAAAACAATTTAGAGAAAATACTCTTATTTCACAGCAAAATAAATTCCAGGTATATTGAATTAAATCTATGAATGGAAGTCATTTTTAGAAGTAAGAAATCATATGAATATATTCACAAGCTAGAGAAGGGCTTTGTAGGTTAAAAAATGGGGAGAGATTCTCAAGAAAAGAAATCAATATATGTAGATTGATTTTTATATTCACATTGTATATATTTATACATAAATTTTACATATGAACATTTATCTATTCCAAAAAACTACCGAGAGTAAATCTAAAAGGTAGATGACAAACTAGGAAAAGTCATTGCCAAATAAAGAAAAATAAAGAACATTAATATTCTTACTAGAAGATGCCCTTATTTATAAGTCAGTAAGAAGAGTACATATTCAAACAGAAATGGTGCCAGGGACATTAATACTTAACAAAAGAGGCACAAATAGTTACATGAAAAGATGTTAAAATTTATTAGTATGTCAATAAAATAATAAACTATTATTCAGATTAACATTTTTCCCTCTCATATTGGTGCTGCTAGAAGAGTATGAACAACTGTAGCATTTTTAAAACCAGCTGGCCAGCAGCTGGATGTGGTCGCACATGCCTGTAATCCCAGTGTTTGGGAGCCTGAGGCAGGAGTACAGCCACGAGTTTGAAGCCAGCCTAGGCCACATAGCATGCTTTCTTTTTTCAAAAAGAAATGGTGGCCCACTGTATCAAGCTTTTCAAAATATTCAAACTACTTTAGACCAAGGTTCTCTAGAGTAAAAATTTGTTTTAAAAAGTAGTAAGAAATACAGTGTTCATTTTAAGCATCATAGTCACCAGAATATTTTCATTCATATTTAGAATGAATGTGAAGCAACTTGAGAAAATATTCATGACATAATTAGGAAAAATTTGAAACCATGTGTCTGTGCATACACATGCAGAGGGAGGGAAAGAAGACCCTAACCAAAACAAAAATCTGTTAAAGTTTTAATGATAAGATTGTGTTACTGGAGTGGCTAAACTATGCTAAAGGCATTGTGCTCTCAGATTTTAAAAAAAAAAATTAATAATGAATCACAATACTGAAAATGTTAACTTCTGTTTAACATCCAGACGGGCATAGGTTCTTCATAACTCAGTAGAGTTTGGCTGGCCGTTTGGTTGTGCATTAGCTCATACAGGACTCTCCTGTGGGACTGAGCTCCTATTCTCAGGGTGAGATTTACTTGAAGATGTTCAAAAGGCAACTGCAGATCCTTGAGATGGCTGCTCAGGCAGAGATGGAAAAACTGGTCCTTCACTACAAAGGATTCTTGAGTGCAACAGGGAACTTACAGATTTTTTTCTTTTAATGATTAGGCTAAAAGACAGATTTACTCCTTTGAAGACTGTGTTCTGTAGAAATGATCAGTGTCTTTAGAAATGAGCCTTCAGGTTTCCCCAGAATTTGCGAAGGTAGCAGAGATGTAGTGAGAGCCTGAAGGTGCCTTGAGAAATCTGGCATTGCTCACCATTCTAGGTGGATAAAATTTACTGCACATTTATACAGACAACAAATAACAGAAAACTATCTTTTTAATGCCTCTCTTTTATTGATAGGATTGAAAACTTTCAGAAGAGATTTATAGCCCTACTATAAAATGACCTATTAGTTTGATTTGGAGATTTTCTGTTGACCATCTATGGTTTACTGTGGTTCCTCAATTCGCAGACTCGATTCTTTCCATGATTCTGATTCCAAATACAGTTGGATGAGAACTGAATCCAATTCAGTGGTTAAGTTCAATGTTGACCTCATCAGGAAATTTGATTCGGTTCTTGTCCTGTTTGGTTTGTGACTGGAATCATGGAGAGAGAATTGAGTGGTGCCAAGGTGCCACTGTATATGTTTTTAGCTTTTTAGGCTGAGGGAATGAATATATGCTAGTAATCAGAATAGAAACTTTTTCTTCCACCAAATATTTTTAAATTTCATAGAAATTGCCAGCAGCTATTTCTACAAAATGAATGCTAGTAAAATATCAGTTTACATCTTAGCATTTTAATTGGTTCTTAGGAAGAGTATTGCATATTTGTTAAATTTAGAAGTGCCAACAGATAATTTAAATTCTTGGAGTCATGATACAGTATTTAGCTGTTTAAATCATGAAGTGATGATACATGTAGTTTTTCTCTTGTTTAAATAATATGCCAGGTGTTGGGAGTGGGAGGGGGAGCAGTGGTAATTTACAAGTAGGCAGGATTTATTTTACCATTTGGTATTCATTCCTTCCACAGATGTACTTCACACCTGTTCTGACTTCCTCTTAGGGACACTGAATGCTTTCTTTCTAGTAGGCTTATTTTTATGAAATCCTGTTAGAGAGTTCACCTTTTTTTCCCCTCTGTTTCTGTTTGGGGACCTTATGGATCATTTCAACAGCTGAGAAGAGATAAGAACTGAATCTCTCAGTTAAATACATATAGTTGACTTTTAATTTATTAAAATGCCCTTCATATACTTTGTAGTTTTATATGTACATTTTATTTCATGTTAATAGTCTTAGGTTATACAAGTGAGGAAAGAGTTGGAAGATTCAAGGAATGGCAAGTCCTCAATAGTATTTGTTAAATATTTGAAGGGATGATAAAGCTAGAAACTGGATTCAGATATGAGTATTGCAGAATATTCTCACCTCACTTAACCACAATATAATTTGTTCTTCTCAAGTCTGAGTGTCTGTGATGTAAGAATACACCCAATTTAACACTTACATTTTGTTTTCTCATGCCAAGGCTAAGAGCTGTCTTTTTCATTCTCAAGAGAAAGCAGCTCTCTAATGTGGAGTGTGACAGTCTCTAACAGCTGCTTTATAGTGGTCATGAGAAGTATTTTATTGCTATGTGTATGTGTGCATTGGTTTTATCATGATGAATAATTTAATCTTGTGGCTGATATTTCGGATACAGTAAATACAATACGATATGGTAAACAGAGAGTGTTAGCAGATGTTTTCATTTCTGAGATAAAGTAGCAATTCACATGTGTTTGGTTTTAATGATTCCTATCCCTTGTTTTCTTGTTAGTAACATCCGCTGCTTCAAGATTGATCAGCCTTCAGCAGGAGATGCATCTGGAGCCCCAGCTGTATGGAGTCATGGTTACACTGAAGCCTCAGGGGTGAAAAACAAGTAAGTTTGATGAAACTTTGGACCAAAAACTGCCTCCTGCTTGCCTCCCTTTAGTAGAATAGAAAATGTGTTATAGTCCACACTTTTCTCATGTAAAATTTCTTTGAGTATGTTTCCCCAAAGTGAGACTCCCTCATGTTTGAACACCAACCTATGGCCCTGCTTGGCATCACATATTCTCCTTTTGTGAGAGATGTTGCTAGGATACAATGTAACTGACACATTATATCTGTGTGAGACTCTAGTGTTTGGAAAAGGCCTAAGTATTGAAATGCATCCTGCTCCTTTGAAGAGCCCTTTTATCTTTCTCTGAAGCTGTTTACCAGGCAAAACAGGAATAGTATTAAGGGAGACATAGCTTTGATTGTCCATATTGAAGATTACTTATGTTGCTAACTATGGAATCATTTTTACAGTCGAAATCACCTTGGCAAGAGTTTGGTGTTCATTCCTTGTAATGTCATCTGCTTGTCTTGCCACCAGGAGCAGTGCATCTGAATTTCTTTTTCTTCCCTGTTTTTACCAGCCTTCAATCTTTGATACACACGTTCATTTTCCTGAGAAATACAATCAAGCTTCTCAGTCAGGCTTACTTACAATATATGAAGAGGTGCTAGTAATTAGTACTAGGAAAACGAAGAATTCTGTGAATTAAAGTAGTTATAATCTTATTACCTAAGGTATAAGAGCACAAAGTACTGACAGTAGAGGAAGAACAGAAAGTAGAGGAAGATCCAATAACAACTCACATTAGTATTCAACCATGCATTCTAACAATGCATGTTTGAATCAGGTGAAATTAAAAAAAAAATACATGTATATGTATGTATTCCTCAGCGGCTCATTGAATCATAATTGTTTTTCTTTGGGACAAAAAACAGCATCAACTCCAGTTCTGAATCTGACGCACTGATCTCTTCCTCTTTGATTTGGCCTTGTGTCATCTGGAGGAGGGGCAGTTCCCATCTCAAAAACTGTTCCATTTGCTGTGCAGAAAGAAGCAAAATAAGCAGAGAAGGTTTGCCTTAGTTCTGTCTGCCAGGGCTCTAGCTGTTGCCTTATTTCTATGTACTGTGCACTGTCTGTCATTTGCTAGGGGAATGAGTATATTCTTTAAGGCATTCAAATTGCCTTTCTGGGTTAATTACTTTTTAGATCAATGGACTTGTGACTTACAGATTCCAGTATGTGAAGCTGCTGATTCCAGAACACTAATGTGTTCTAAGATTGTTTTTAAAATATCTCTGGATATTAAAATTTATTATCAATTCATCCTTATGAATAAGCAAGTAATTAGAGCTGTTCTTTCTATTTGATTCTATCTTCCATATTTTTCTGTAACTTGTTATAGTGAAGTATAACTTGGATTCAGAAAAGTACATAAGTGATAACACTATTTTGTCTTGAAGTAAGCACACATGCAGACCACCACTTGGATCAAGAAATAAGAGATGAACAGCACTTCAGAAGTCCCAGACCACCCTTGGTTCTCACTTTATTTCCTCTGGTTTTTTTACCCTTTAATTTTGCCAGCAGAAGTTTCTTGTGTTTGATGGCATTTTTGTTGTTGTTGTTTTTGTTTACATTGTAGATAAAGTATGAGCAGCATTCTGCTTCCCATCTTGAAGCAAGGGGAGAACTGTGATGCCCCTGCCTTCAAATCTCAAAAAATATCTGTTCTCTCTTCTCTTGTCTCTCTCTCCCCACTTCTCCCTGGGTTGTAGTGTTGCCTCCCTGTCAGGTTATTTCAGATCCTTTGAGAAAAACCAAATAGGGAGCTGCAGTTGGATAATTTAGGCTCTGCCTCAGATTGAAAAACACACAGGAAGCTTTAGCAGAAAAGAAATCATAAGAGTGACCATACTATAAATAAAAGACACACAGTTTCCTTTGGAAAAAAAAAAAAACCACCGTTCTGATTAGCAAAGGGAATTTACAGAAGGAAGAATTTTAAGATGATTATAAAAAAATTATATGGCCACAAATTGCCATTTAATTGGGGTGAATTGTTTTTCTTAATAAATGAAGGGAAGGAAAGAATTCCACAGTATTGACTTTAAAACAAGACTACTTAGCTTACATTTATACTTACTTGCTATGTGACCATGGTCATTTCTTCAGTTTTTCTTCAGCTTAATTTCTTCATCTGTAAGATGAGGAAAAATCCTATTGGGTTATTGTAGCATGAGTTAATATGTGTGAGATATGCAGAATAGTATGTGCTGCATAGTAAAGCCTGTTTAAGTTTTAGCTACTATTATTGTTAGTTGTGATGGTTACTATTTATTCCCTCAGTTCCGTAAAGGCCAAGATTTTATTTTCAAGTTTATGTGTCTGGTATCTATCCACAATATGTAACAGGTGCTAAATATTTTTCTTTGTAATAATTTATATACAATAAGAAGGAATCGTCTATGTTCGGTAAAATTCCCTCTTTTTAGTATTCAGTTCTGCAAGGTATTTTGTTTCGTCGTGCTGGGGCTTGAACTCAGGACCTTCCCACTGAAATACATCCTCCATCCTTTTTAGATTTTTGACTTTGAGACAGGATCATGCTAAGTTGCCCAGGCTGGGGTTGAACTTGTTGAGCCTTTTGCCTCAGCTTCTAGTGTGTTTGTTTAGGTTTATTTTTCTATCAGTATGTTGCTGGGTTGTTTATGATAAGAAGTCTTCTGTGTTTTGCAGCCTCGCACCTCATCCCACCCTCCCTCTTTTTTTCTGTTTTTTTAGCAATTTAATTTTGATGTGCCTCAAGTGTTTTCACATTTGTCTCACTGGCAGTTTGGTTGAGCTTTTTATATCTATAGGTTTATAGTTTTCATCAAATTTGAAATTTCAGCCATAAGTTCTTCTTAAGTTTTTTTTCTCTCTCCTCTTTTCAGTACTTCAGTGTCCTGTGGATTAGGCTGCTTGATGCTATCCCACTGCTCACTAATGCCCTGGCTCCCTCTCTCTAGTTTTTTTTTTTTCTCTGTCTCATTTTGGATAAATTTCCAAATTTACTTGGAAACAGTTTGATTCTGACCTTGAGTGGGGAGACTCTGACTTCAGTGCTCCCTCAGCTGAGGGAGGCCACAGGTTCAACCAGGATCATCTTCCTGGTGCTGCAGCTCAGGAGCTGTTTCCAGCAGTAAGAGGGGTGGGCACTGTGCTCTGTCCAGTGTGTCTGAATACTGTTTTCTGGGAGGGAGCTTCCTCCACCATTTAAAAGATTGTTTGACACTTTCATATATTTTTACATACTTTTCATATCCTTCGTATATTTTTTCCAGTGTTTTAGTTGACACTCAGATATGGAAGTTCTCCTTAATAACTGTTCATTGGATGAACATACAGATAATAATTCATGATCTAATATTCTCATCCCCCCCCCCTTTTTCTCCTGTTAAATGAGAAGAGAAGGTGGGGGAGTTATGTGTGAAGCATAATACTTGTCAGTCGTTCTCCGCATATCGAAATTGACTGATAAAATTAGCCCGAGTCAGTTTACCTATGCTTCGACTGGAATCATGAAGAAAGAAACTGGAATAGGCAATGGCAGGGGGGCCGGGGGAGTTGGGTGTGGAGAAGGAAATATGAATAGATTCAGCACAAAGTGTTCCTGCTTTTCAGGTTGTGTGTTGCGGCTCTGTCTGTGAATAACTTCTGTGACAACCGAGAGGCTCTGTATGGTGTATTTGATGGAGACCGAAATGTGGAGGTGCCTTACCTTCTCCAGTGCACCATGAGTGACATTTTGGCTGAAGAGCTGCAGAAAACAAAAAATGAAGAAGAATACATGGTCAATACGTTCATTGTTATGCAAAGGTAAAACTGTGAGTGCCTGCTGTGTTTTCTTGCTCTTCTCTAAGTGTTTTCCCTCTGGTTAGAAAAGTAGGTGCCTAATCATGTGGGTGAGCTGTTTTTACTGTGGGTGCTCAAGACACATCCAGGCAGTTTGATGTAGCCCAAACATCAAGGATGGATTGCCCTCTGGTTTGAGACATACTAATGTTCACACAGCTTTGTAGGAGCAAGGTCTGACTGGAATTCAGTTTCTCAGACACCTGGACCTCACAGGCCTGTACCGATTCCAGATTTTCATTATTTACAACACCCACTCTTCCCCAAATCACATGAGCTCCACAAGCTCTTTAAACTCTGTGATATGTGGACTTCTCTAGAAATGGACCATTTGCAACCCATTTTGTCAACCTTAGGAAACATTGTCACTGGTTTTAAGATAGTATAAACCTTTGTGAAATTGAGGTAGTCAAACTTTAGGCTAGGAATTTAGAACATGTTTTGTATGTTGTTTTTCCCCCTGTATTCAATGTTCAAGACAATGTTACTAGCAAAATCCTAGACCATTGCTTGGCATTTCCATCTGCATCGGAGCTTTATGTTGCTGGAAAAAATGTGGAATGTTGTTTGGACTCTTAGGACTGAATTTTACAAGGACTCTCTCATTCAAAGGATTTCTCATTCTTTTGTTACCTTAAGAGCTTTGTAGGCTGAAAAAGAATTGCCTGTCTATAAATATCACACTGTAGACCTTTGCTCTTAAGGGACCCAGAATGACAAGTCTCTTAGTGCTCCAAAGGTCAGGGCAAAAGTGATGATCTTTTCTCTTTCTCTGCTTCTCCTCTTCTTGGTAATCCGCCAGAGGAAGTAGCTTTGAACCAGAGTAGACAGTATCTGCTGTGGAATGCTGTGCTGAGTCATGAATGATTCCTCTTGCAGAGTCCCTGCAGGGGTCTGATGTGGTTCCTTGCTGCCAGATTCAGCTCTGTGTGTCAGATTCCTAGCAGGCACAAGCCATTAGTAGTTGAACAATGGTAAGAGCTAATATTTAACCAACCCTTCATAGATACAGTCATTGTCCTAAATACCATACATGTCATAAATTTTTCCCAGTGAGGTAGATATTAATATTCTTATTTAATTGATGAGATGCAGAGAGATAAAGCAGAGTCCCGAGGAGTACTAGGTTGTGCACACAGATCTGCCCATGTGCAGTAAGGCTCCAAGGGATATTTTGATAATATGCACAGCAGCTTTTTTATTTTCACCACTACCTTATCCTTAAAAAAAAAACACATGTGACACACACAGACACAGACTTGCACACACATCACACCAACACACAACTTTCACAACACCCCAGGGGGTCTATTTTTTATGGCTAAGAATTAAAACCAAGACCCCTTACTCGAACTACTGGCTCTACGTTTCACAAATCTTTGTGTCTTTGAGGAAGAAAATGGAGCTGCCTTGGACGGGCCTAAAGCCAAAGAAATCTGTTTGTGGCTGTCTGGAAGTTAGAATTTAGAGTCCTGAATTACAGGCCCATTTCCAAGGCCTTTTGTGTACTTCTTATTTTCTCTGTTTGTTAGTAGGGTGCAAGATGGTGATGGGCTTTTTGGTCCTTTAGTGGAACTGTTCTTCATGCCTAATGTTCTAATGCATGTGGGTAGGCAGACCTGGTTTCTGTTGCTTCTCTTGCCAGTTGCTTAATTTAGACACATGAGAGGAGCTGATATCCTCCTGATTACCTGAGAGTTTGCCCTCTTGAATTGGGGGGCTGTTTTTCTTAACCCTGTTGCTTCTGTACCACTCAGAAAGAGCAGGATTCTTGGAAGAATTACCACTTGTGGAGCTTATGATTAGAGTTCTTTGCTTCTATTGATTGTAAGAATACTCAGGTGCTTCATATATTCAGTAAGTCTATGAATAAAAGGATGAATCATAAGCACTTGGTACTTGATTCCCACAATGTCCTTTCTGTATGTTTTCTAGAGTAAATGGTACTGGTCCAGAAAGTCTTGGTATAGGGCAAGAATAGGAGCAGTCTACTACTTAAGACCCATACAGTGAGCATCCATCAGAAGGGAGAATGTGGTTGGTTTATTCTGAAGGGTGTCTGTGCATGGGTGTCATGTATTCATACCTTTCCTGATTTAAGTGGTTCCTTCAATTTTCCTCTACAGGGAATGGAGGGGATTTAGAAAAGTAGACAGAGTGTAAAGTACAATTTCCTGCAGCCCTTGGAGTGTGCTGCCACAGCAATGTGATTGACATGAGGTAGCAGGCTGAACACAGCAGTCCAAGGGCTCCTTCATTCCAGACCAGCTGTTATGCTTTGAATGGAAAAGTGACACTTTTCTCCAGTAGTCAGCAGATAGCTCTCTATTGGATGTCTGTGAGGTCAGGTTCCAGGGGCTCTGTTCCTCTGAGAAGAACACTGTATACTTTGGTGGAAAAGCTCTTTGTTCTGTCTTGCTCCTGACCCTAGCCTAGCCAGTAGTGTAGTCTTCTTGCTGATGGCACAACAGAAGTTTTCACCCCTTCTCTCGGATTCTAGAAAACTTGGAACTGCTGGGCAGAAACTTGGAGGTGCTGCTGTCCTTTGTCATATCAAGCATGACCCTGTGGACCCAGGAGGATCCTTTACCTTGACCTCTGCTAATGTGGGCAAGTGCCAAACAGTTCTCTGTCGAAATGGGAAGCCGCTGCCTCTGTCCAGATCATATGTCATGAGCTGTGAAGAAGAGCTGAAGAGAATTAAACAGCACAAGGCCATTATCACTGAGGTGAGGAAGAGAGGGTTTTTCCTCAGGATGGTGGGGTGGAGCAGCTAGGTCAGTGGTGGTGAACCTGTGGCACACATGCCACAGTGTACTGTTTGTGTCATTGAAAACTCTGGTGGTTGAGAGCTCTACTCCTGAATTCACAGTGCTGGTTTTTATATCTCAGCTCTTGCCACTCTGTACCTCTCTAAGCCTAGATTTTGTCATCTGTAAAGTGTGACTACTATCTATCCTGTCTTATAAGGCTAGTATGACTTGTAAACTATGAATGTGTAAATGTAACTAGTTGTCATTTTGGTTCATGCCTCATGTTCCATTTGAATTATATGGGGCATACTCCATTTGAGTAATGTAGTTCTCAACTGGGGCTAGTTTTCACCACAGGAGGCACATTTTGAGACATTTTTGAGACTTGATGGAGAGTACTTCAGGCACATAGTGGGCAGAGGCTAGGGTTGCTGCTAAACATCTATGCATGGGACAGTCCCTATGACAAAGACTTATCTGGCCCTAAAGTGGCAAGAGTAATCCTATTGAGAAACCCTGAAGTAAATCTATTCATTACCAACGAAACTTCCAAAATGGGCTCCATCAGTTCTTCTGCTCCCTTCACTGATTATCACCATCCAGAGTCCCTGCCATTTGCCTAAAAGATGATTTGGGGGTACAGCAATGATCCCCAACAAATACACATCTGTCCACCAAGAAGTGTCCAGTCTTCTGTTGTTGATAAAACTCAGAACCATGTAAGGTTTGAGGCGGACTAATACTGAAAAGTTTGTAGCCCAGTAGAGAAAAAGATGGATTCCAGATAGGTTTTTTAAGGGCCATTGAAAGATTCAAGATACACTGTCGGGGTCTGTGGAAATGAGTCTGTGGAAATATAGATGTATGTCTATTCTGGGAGCAGAGAAGATTAAAATGGATGGTAGACACTATGTTAGGGTAGCAAGGTCAAACACTGTACTAGATGTATTGAATTAAATCCTCAACATTATACCGAACACAATTCAAAGGTTAAGGATTTCTGCTGCATAAATGAATGTTTGTAGGTCGGCCTTTGTTTCTTGGTTTCTGTGCCTCTCTTACTCCTCATGTTTGTCTACATTTCAGCATCCTCAGTAGTGAGGGGTTTTAGTTTTTGTTTTTTTTTTGTCTTTTTGTACGGCTCTGTCTTGAGGCATGCTCTCAAAATGTGCATAAGTACACAAAACTGTTAGTTCTGATGGGGAGAAATTTAAAGGGTAGACAGAACAGCACAGATAAGTTTTTGCAGAATTCTGCCCTTGGAGGACAAATTAATTCAGTAGCATCAAGGGAGTTTAAAATTGTGCTTGAAGCTGTTTTACTAGTTTTATTTCTAAGAATGCTACCTCCTTGTAAGGGTGACAGGGCAGGGTTGTATGAGGAGTTGGGGAAAGCACCACAAGAACAAGTAACACCTTGCAAGGCCCAAACAAAGGCAGTTGGTAGGGTTGGGAAAGAAGAAAATATTCTCTGAAGAGAAACACACTCATTCTAGTCACACATGGAAGCTGCATTTGTCATTATAGAGGATTACCTAGAAAGATGTTTTAAAACTAGGGCCATGAGGAGGCACGTCAAAATGGGACATGGGCCTGAGAACCTCAAAATTGAAAGAGAACTGAGCAAATACATGGAGTTTAAAAAAAATGTAAAGGTCTTTTTGTTGGCAAATGGTCTGGAGCTTTGGCTGCTGATTTAAGTGGCATGAGCCCAGCCGAATTAAATCCTGGAGACTTTGCTATCTCCATTTGCCAACAGGAAGTCAAGTTCAAGGAAATCTTAAGAATTGGTACTTCTCCTTTAGCATCTGCCTCTCCAAACAAGCATTCTGACCCAGCTACTCATACAAGATTTTCTCCACCAATTAAGTACTCTCAGTGTCTGTCCCGTCTCCTGGGCTTTCAGACACCTTGACACTTGTGCTCAGTGTCTCAGGGAAGAGGAACATAAGGTCGAAACGTCCCTGTTGCCATGTGTATGTTTCTTAGGTCTGCCTTGTCTCACAAAGGTTCTTCTGTCTTTGGAGGAGCTAGCGACCATGCTTGAGTGTGAGGCTATGACAAGCCTGCCTTGAATATAAGACAGGTATTGTCACCTAGGGTGAACACATGCCTAATGAAGGAAATAGCTGAAATATCTTCTTTTTGTTCCTGCTGCTCCTTTCCTACTTGAGCCTGCTCATTAGCAGTGCCCTAGAGTGTGAGCAGTCTTTCTTTATTGGCCACACAGCACTTTTCCTGTGGTCCTACACAGTAGGGGGACCATGGGGAAGCGGCACAGTTGCCAGACATTCTCTGTGTTCATTGTCTCTTTGGAAACCCTTCTTCCAGGATGGCAAGGTGAATGGAGTGACTGAGTCCACGCGCATCCTGGGCTATACCTTCCTTCACCCCAGTGTGGTGCCTCGCCCCCACGTGCAGTCTGTGCTCCTGACCCCTCAGGATGAGTTCTTCATCCTGGGCAGTAAGGGACTATGGGACAGCTTGTCCATCGAAGAAGCTGTAGAGGCTGTACGCAACGTTCCTGATGCCCTGGCTGCTGCCAAGAAGCTGTGCACCCTGGCCCAGAGCTATGGCTGCCATGACAGTATCAGTGCTGTGGTGGTACAGCTCAGTGTCACTGAGGACAGCTTCTGTTGCTGCGAGCTCAGTACTGGAGGGAGTGTCCCACCACCCAGCCCAGGCATCTTCCCTCCCTCAGTCAACATGGTAATCAAGGATAGGCCCTCTGATGGGCTGGGTGTGCCATCCTCCAGCAGTGGCATGGCGTCTGAGATCAGTAGTGAGCTCTCCACTTCAGAGATGAGCAGTGAGGTGGGGTCTACAGCCTCTGATGAGCCCCCATCTGGAGCCCTGAATGAGAGCAGCTCAGCCTATCCCAGTGAGCAACGCTGCATGCTCCACCCTGTCTGTCTGTCCAACTCCTTCCAGCGCCAGCTGTCCAGCGCCACTTTCTCTAGCACCTTCTCAGACAATGGCCTTGACAGTGACGATGAAGAACCGATTGAGGGCGTCTTCAGCAATGGCAGTCGGGTGGAGGTGGAGGTGGACATCCACTGTAGTCGGGCCAAGGAGAAGGAGAAGCAGCAGCACCTGCTGCAGGTGCCAGCTGAGGCCAGCGATGAAGGCATTGTCATTAGCGCCAACGAGGATGAGCCAGGTCTTCCCAGGAAGGTGGACTTTTCTTCTGTGGGAACCACTGGGCGCCGCAGGGCTAATGGCTCTGTAGCACCCCAGGAAAGGAGCCACAATGTGATTGAGGTCGCTGCAGACGCGCCTCTTCGAAAACCTGGAGGCTATTTTGCTGCCCCGGCTCAGCCAGATCCTGATGATCAATTTATCATACCCCCAGAGCTGGAAGAGGAAGTCAGAGAAATCATGAAACATCACCAGGAGCAGCAGCAGCAGCAGCCACCGCAGCTACAGCAGCAGCCACTGCAGCGGCAGTTTCAGGTGGACCAGCTGCCAGACTGTTATGACACACCACTCTGACCCAGTCTGAGTACTGTTTTAAAAAATAAACTAACCCAGAAAGACTGAGTTGCAAGAGTTTCTGAGGCTCACATTAAACCAGGGGTTTTACTCCGTGTCCTTCTCCCAGACACTGTCCCCCAACCCATCTTGTCAGCTAATCTGTAGGTTCTCTTTCTCTTGGTTACTTTTAAAATAATTAATTTCTTCTAGTGATGTTTTACCAATATGGTTTAAATTTGTTAACGTCTTTCCCTAACATATCAGATGTGTAAAGACAAAGAACAAAAGGTTTAATATATTACAGAGAAATGGTTAATGATAATGTAATATTTTTTAAAGTGAGTTTTTGTTGTTTTGTTTGGAAGGCAAGCGCAGGTTGCCATTGCTAAATGATTTAATAATATAATTCTGTATTTCTTTGGGGGGAGGTCTTTTTTTTGTCTTGAAAATGATAGACATTTGTAGAATATGGAGACTAACTCCTAGGAGTTGCTTTACTCTGTCAGGTGACTTAAGTCACTGGGATTCACTAATTTTCTCTGAGAGAACATTTGATTGAGAAATTTCTATTGTAAATAGCTCAGTGTTATATAGTGATGCTTAAAATGTTTTGTAGTCTTGGCATAAGGACACAGCCTAAATAACTGAGTTTTCTTTTCCTTCCCTTCTAATGAGCCTTTCCTACCAGTCCCCACCCCCAGCTCACTTTCCACGTGGAAGCTGTGGAAGCCAGGCAGCCAGCACATTGCTGTTCAGATAAGGCGGCTCTGAGACCGCTGGATGACAGCCTGCAATAGAGGCCCAGAACCGGCCTCCTGCCTCTCCCGGCCCGGCCTCCTGACTTCTGCAGACACTTTTTAATTGTGTTCCTTACTGCTGCCACAATCAGCATGACTGTATAGTGTCCCATTAGACCATTTACATACCCAGAGTTATATTAAAACAGAATGCACAAATGGACATGTCATAATTTTTGTTATAATAAATATGAAATTTACAAGTATTGGGCCCATCTGCTTCTGTCTCAGCAGCCAGCCCGGGTGTGGAGCAAACGGATGGAGTGTTGGGATTATCAAACATTACTGACTGGAATTTTTTAAGGGAGTATACCCAGCAAGTTAAACTACAGTGAGTGAGATAGTGAAATTGTCTTTATCCCTAACAGTATAAATAGCTGGTTTTATGCCCTATTTCTTACTATTGTGAGATAGGGAAGATGTTAATAGGGGTATTGGTAGATGTTGCATACAGGAAATCCGTGGAGATCGTCTCCTCTCACAAAGCCAAATTTCTTCTGGGAGCCCCCAGGTCACATGAACAGGTCAAGGATATAGCTTACCCTTACTGAAACAGTGAAATCAAGAGTTGGTTGGCTTGCTCTCCACCGTTAGCAGAAATGTCAGCACACTGGTGTGCCAGGGAGTCCCATGTTCCTCACTGACCCAGGAGGCACATTTACAGATTGGAGGAGTCTTCCCCCTGACCCCATGTCCTCACCCTGCTCTATGAGCTCTGTGTGGAAGAGACCATTCACTTCCCTGTCTCTCACACACCGGTTTCCTATGTCTGCCCATCTCCCTTCAGGTCTGTCCTGAGCAGTGCCCAGCTAGTTCACAGTGATGAGGCAGTTAATATTTCTTAACTTGTACACTGGTAGTAGAGTCTGTCCTTCGCTAGGTGGCACATGGGCTGGCTTTGTCTTGGTAATAACTTCATTTCTGGATTGAGCTACTTATGCACTATGCCCTTTGGAAACCAGAATCAGTTCGTTTCAGCCCAGTCACCAGGGGAGCTGGATTTCCCAAGTTCAGGCAGAGCTCTGCCAGAAGCTAGGCCATCTCAGGGACCCAGCCCCAGCTTCACTGTCTGTCCTCCACCTTCCTCAGTCTTTGCCCCACTCCATGTGGTTCAGAGTGGATGCGTAGGACTCCAGGTTTTTCCACTAGAGCTTTAGTACATCTGGGCTGATTCTGAGTTTCTCAATTCTTGAATCCCCTCTAGGCAGGGTTCATCTGTCACTGTCTTTTTTTTTTTTTTTTTTTTTGAGACATAGTGTACCTCAGCCTCCTGAGTAGCTGGAATTACAGGCATGCATCACCACACCCAGCTTTACCTTTGTAAAGTGGTTCTTCCACTACTGCTCAATTCTGGAGGGATCAAAACCTGCTGAGTGTGGTCAACTGAACCAGCAAGTACTTCAGGATTCCATGGCAAGATCCACAGCAACTACTATGCCAACACTTCCAACAGCAGCCACCAGGATGAGGAAGGTCTCATATGGAGACTTAACACCTAACTTCTGTAACTGGTGTGGGAGAAAGGGACAGAAGACCTGGAGTTGGTATATTCATGATTCCCCCATGCAGTCAGCACTTGCCACTGTGTCTATTGTATCATCAAGCACATTGTGCATGTACCACATATAAAGTACTGTGGAGATAAAGGGTAAGACTTCGCCTGTTGGGAACTGGGGGTGTGAAAAAATAATTCTGTTGAGTGACCAAAGAGGTCATATGGAGATATATAAGTCTCCATGCTCTTTCAGAGAAACCTCCCCAATTAATTTCTGAGGAGGTCTTAAAATTTCTTTCCATCAGAGTAACATCTGTATGTGTAGAATTTTTTTATAAAACCATGACCCTGTCTCAAAATAAGAAAAAGGACTGAGTATATAGCTCAATGCAATGGCCCTGGGTTCAATTCCCAGTAGTGAGAAAACATACACACACACATACATGCACACACACACTGGGTTTTGAATATTAAGGTGCTTAATATTTGAAGATCTCAGAAACTGTGGTATCTACAAGGTAGATTAGAGAGAAAGGCTTACTTCTTCACTGCCTGCTATATTCCCTGCTTCCTGAACTTACTGGGAAAGGATGTGGGGAAGGGAGAAGAGGCTAAAGCAGAAGCTTAGGTGGCTCTAGTGAGGCTTACAAACTTAGTAGGAGAATAAAAGCCTAATTGAGGATTCTAGAAACTGGCTGGTGATGGATCAGCCGCGTGCTGCCATATGCATGCCCTCGGGCCTCCTGCCCTTGCCCCCTGCTCAGAATAGTAATGCTCTGGTGAGGTGCTCCGAAGGCCAATCTCAGGCCAGAAACCCAGCCTGCCTGGTCTGGTTTCTCTTGATTACCTTTGTCACAGTGCCACCTGCTGGTAGGTTTAGCCTTTGGCTGGAACTGGGTTCAATTTAATCGTTCCTCCAGTCTTCCAGAAGAGACAAAGTTTGTATTTCATACTGTTCTTGCAGACTCCTGATAGAAAGCAATCCAGACCATTGTAAGTGTGGCGGAGGTGCTGTATGAAAGGTTTCTGCTTTGTTTGGTGTGTAATTGTTAAATTATAACTGATTCCCATGATGGGCACTGTTTGCCCTGAGAAATCAGCATGCAGAAATACCAAGAGGTATAACCAGAATCATAAAAAGTCTATTTCCAACATCCACCCAATTGCCAGTGGCCAGTTCCCCATTCCTCATAGTTGAAAAACAAAGCAAAACAAACATATCCTTTGAACTCTATGGAATAGCATCTAGTAATATCACTGCCAGCCCTGCCCAGGGGAGAGAATAATTCCCATTTGATTACTTTGACTTCCTTGTGCACACTCATTGAAGGACTTTTGAATTCATCCCCAGCACACATCAGAAGACAGTATACTTTCCCAGTGATCAAATCAGGTAATGTTTCTGGAGTAATTCGTAAGTAGTAAAGCCTTGTTTACATAGAAGAACTGTTGCCATTTTATATGGAGAACTAAAGGATGGTTGGAAAATAATTGGGAGTACAACAAAAGTACTTTTTAAAATGGAAAACTCGGGCTGGGGATTTAGCTCAGTGCTTAGAGTGTTTGCCTCGCAAGCATGAGGCCCTGAGTTCGATTCCTGGTACCAAAAAAAAATAAAAATAAAAATGGAAAACTCTGAGAAATAGCTCTTGGAGGAAAAGATGGGACACTGGTAGAAAGTACACTTTTCTCACTTCTTGCCATTGAATTTCATTTTTTTTCTTTCAGTTCATCTCCCTAACTTACACTTCAGGCAAAAGAATCTAGGCAAACTTTGCTTTCATTATTGTCATTGACTTGTCACAAGATGATTCTTATTGCTTTGTATTTGAAAGATGGCATTGTTACCTTAGGTAACAATACCCAAGGTATTGTTACCTAATTCTCACCCCACCCAATACCAAAATTGGAACTAAGTTCAGACTTAATTTGGCAAACCTACCACTTGATCAGACAGTGAAAGTAGGAACTGTACCTACCAAGCAAAACTCTGGTTGGGGATAAAGGTCACTTCCATAGCTCACTTCCCCCACCTAATTTACCACATCACTCGCTCAGGAAGCACCCGTGTTCAGCTCTGGCCTCCAGCATCAGTCTGCAGTGCCTGGTTTGGGTGAGAGGGTGGCTGTGCTGACCTTGAGGGTCTGAGCCACCATGAAGATGGACTGTAGGCCCACACAAAAGTCAGAAGCCAGGAAGGAGCCCTGCAAATTTTCCCCTCCTTCTGAGAATACTGAGGTTGGACACTTGTCAGGAGGAAATGGACAGATGGTCCCCGAGGCTGCATTACGTGTTGTGGGTTGGGTGGTAAAGTGAAGCCACACTGTTTCCGCCCTGAATTTAAGCACCCGTAAACAAGCACTGCATGTATTGGGCTTCGGTTCATTAGTCCCTTCATTTTACTCTAAACCAGAACACAGTGTTCTACCCTGTTAAATGGGGGAAACAACAGAACACTTAGAGAATTTTCTTCTATCTGCTTATGACTAGAATTACTCTTGTTGTCATTTCTCTGATTTTCTCAGGACATGCAAGTAATGCTGGCTTCACACTGAAATTGCTTTGTAGTCATTACCACTTCTTTGGTTTTATTCCAATAAACTTGTACTTTGTCCTAATGACCAGTGCTACCTATTGAAATTGAAGTGGTATCTGAGATGGTTTTCTCAAACGTTATGCTTTTCCCAGGCCTTGATTTTCCTTAAGTCTTTAAGAAAACCACTCTCCAGTTAATACTTGGATGTTCTTAAGCCAATCTTCTCTTAATAGAAATTGCCCTGTAATCCAGGAATAAGTCAAGCATGCAAAATTAATATCTTTTATTTGTTTTATGATCTATAATACTTTTAAGAAACTATTTTTAGGGCATCTCAGTAGGTTAAAAGTGGCTCATTTAGATGTGTACTGCATCCTGCATACCTCAGCACACTTCCTCACGAGCAGCAATCTGCTAAAACTGCCACCTCTCACAGGTGGATTTGAATTTTTCCCTAACAACTTTAGGCATGTATTACAATGTTACAGACGTGTAGTATACACATAATTTTCATGTAGCTATTGTGAGTCTTCTCGTTTTTAAATTTAATTTTTGTTACTATATTCCTTGGATTACAGTGTGTTGAATTTTGTCCTGGCTCCTTCTCTGTTCCTGGCATATATTCCAAGGATGAGATGCTGTACTGGGAAAGAATGCACAACAAATGGAGATGGAGAAGCGTGCCAGCCTGACCAGAGGACTGCTTTCCCCTCCGTTTTATCCTAGTCTGAGCACACAGGGCAGACAGTCTCTGGAGTTCACCTAATTCCTGCTTCCAGGCAGAATCCAGACTATATTGTTCTGCTGCACGGCTTTTGTTTCTTCCTGCCGGGGCTCCGACAGTTGAGACTCTGACCTCCTTCACAAACCGCCCGGCACCTGTGTGCATCAGCCAGGCACACACTCTGTCCTAAGACGCCACAGCAGGTGCAGGCGTGGGCAGAGCGCATGAAGAAGATTCCAAAGATGAATACTGAAACCAGGATTTGAAGATGAAAATCTACTGGACAGACACATATGACTAAACAATATGATGAAGTGATGGAATGTGGGGCAGAAGAAGAATGTGAGGTGAACTGTCAATCACAGCCCTGCAGTGTGGCCATGGAGTGAGGGTACGGAACCAGGTTCTTGCTGTTGCCTGTGGACTTTTGGAACTCTTCTGTGAGGGGTGAGACTTACATGCCACCTACAGTGAAGAAGGAAGGACAAGCAATCCTCCCTCCCCAGATACTCGTCTCATTCTGTGTGTAGAGAACCCATTAAACATGGCCAGCACCATGACTTGGAAGCTCTGCCAAATGCACCAAGCACCAAGGCTGGAGAGGAGATAGAGGGACACTGTTCTGCATCCACAGAACTCGTGGAGACACAAACTCCAGGGGAAGGGAAGAATGGAACAGCCAGTGCTGCTTTTCTCCGTGCACCAAACAAAATCAAAACCATTTCTCAGTTTTTGTTGAATAGGCAGGGCCTGATTTTGCTCCACTATCCACTGTGCTCCAGAAGGGTGATACAGCAACCTCCCCACTTCCCTCCAAAGTGCCTGTCCCTGGGCCCCCTCTGCTGCCAGCCTGGCCCTCAGCCCTGCCTCAGATGCCTCTGTGCGCCAGAACAAGATGTTTTCAGCTTGGCACCCCTTGTCCGCACACTGAGAATGGGCCACGTTCTTCCTTGCCCTCCAGGGTGTGAAGCAGAGGGAGGAGGACATAGTTCACAAGCCCCTGCTGTGGGTCTGACGCACCACCCCACTCCTGCAAGCCCCACTAAGCTTAGTCATGCTCCTGCTAGAAGCCCTGCCCAGCTGTCCGAGTGCTTGTCCTTACAACTGGTGGTGTAGCCTCAGCCTCTTTGCATCCCCCTACGGCCCCAGAGATGATGCCCATCTCCCAGACTGACTCCGAGCCTCCAGGCTCCAGAGTTCAGAGCTGCTCAGCCAGTCTTTCACTTGTCCCTGGGTGTGTCCTCCCACAGGAACTAAACCTTCATCACATCATGCCCTCAGCCCCTTCCTATGGCCTGCTAAAGAAAAACTCTGTGCTGCCTTGCTCCATCCTTTCTTCCTCCCCAGGCCCTGGCCTCTGGGAAAAGGACATTACCCTATTACCCCTGGGATTATCCTGCTCCTGGAGTCCTTTTGGTTTTGTCCTCTTCCTCCTTCTGGCCCTTCTTGCCACATCTAAGCACATGATGATCCCTTCCATTTCCTAATTTACAGTCTTCTCTCCTGGCCCCAACCCTAATCTAGCTGTCCACTCCCCTTTGTCTTCTCTTTAGCAGGCTCTGTCCTGGCCCCAGTCTTCTCCTTCCCAGGTTTCTTGTTGCACTGTGATCTCCCCACAGTCTGTGGTGCCCTCAGGACTGACCCAGTGTCCTGTTTCACATATTGGTGGCCTTGGCCACAGTCATCATGTCCTTTTTCAAATTATTTTGGCACCATGCCTCCTGTTTTGCCTTTATTTTTTGCAGTACTGGGGATAGAATCCAAGGCATAGTACATGCTAGGAAACCTCTCTATATTAAACCACATCCCCAGCCTCCCTCCCTTCCTCCCTCCCTTCCTTCCTTCCTTTCTCTCTCTCTCTCTTTCCTTCCTTCCTTCCTTCCTTCCTTCCTTCCTTCCTTCCTTCTTTCTTTCTTTCTTTTTAATTTATTTATTTTTGAGGCACTTCCCAGATTGGCCTCAGATTGGCAATCATTCTGCCTCAGCCTCCCCAAGTAGTTGGGATTACAGGCACGTGCCACTGTACTTGGTCTGTTTTACCTTTGGTTTGGCTGCCATCTGCTGCCTCTGTCCCATTTGGCAGGGTAACTCCTGCCGCTTGATCCTAAGGGCAGTGGCCCTGAAGCCCTTCCTATGGCCTCTCCTTCCCACACAGGCTCACACTGGGGCCGCTCAGTCCGTCCGACTGTGGCATCCAGGCATGTCCCCATTCTCCATATCAGTCTTAGGCACCACAATCCCAGCAGATCTGAAGCCCTCCCCTCATGCAAGTTGGATGCTGGAGACATCTGCTTCAGTCCCACCTCCTGTCATCTGTCACCAAGTCCTGTCAGGCATACTCCTGAACACCGTCATAAGTCCCTCTTCTCTGTTGTCTTCATTTGTTGATGGCTTTATTGTCACTGATTTCACGTGATCTCCTTCCTGGCTGCTTTCACTTTTACTCCTTTTCAGTCCATTCTTGTCTTCTACCGGACTGCCCAGCCCAGAAAATCGAAGGCACTGATCTGTTGTGTTTCTCCTGACCCCCCTAAAATCTGTTTCTTCCCATATCCAGGTAAAAACTTCATCGTAGCATAAAAGTCCCCCCCATTTGACCCCATCCACCTTCCCCCTGCCAGCACACCCTACCCCAAGGGCACCCAACTGTCCCCAGATATGTGCAGTTGCCACAAGGACCACCTCCTCTCTTCTGCTACTATTTTGCACTCCTTTCAGAAATCTTCACTTTTATTTCTATGCAAGATATACATATAACTGTTTTTCAACGCCAGGCTGGTGAGCAAGGCTTCTACAGAAGCATTCGTTCCCTCCCTCTCCCTCCTTTCCTCGCCCTCCTTGGCTCCTGTCCTCAGAAGCCACCTGTTTATCTGGTTCTTGGCAACTCACCTCCTTAACCAGAGAAAGCTTTGATTGTCTGTTCTTTTTGTCTTTATGCTCGTTAACTTCCTTCTAGACAAAAATGAGAATTTTACTCTTTCATCCCCTCTTCTCTTCTTACCTCATACACACACATTTTTTTCTCCCAACTTCTTGATATTGTTAAATCATTACCTTGGTGTTTATATCATTGTGGTTATGAAAATATTCACAGCTGGGCCACACGGTGCATTCTGACTGTTTGCTTTCTTCGTGGGAGGCACAGACTGGCAGGGACACAGCTGTTAGAATAGGAGGTCCTCTTGCAAGCTGGGCAAGCTCAGCAGACTCCAGCAGGCCATGTGACTGGAGCTTAGTTGTCCAGGAGAAGAGGGTAAAATGAGGCCTGCAATAAAGGCTGAGGCTCCGAATATAGCCAAGAAAGTGGGGATTCATAACCAAGGAGCAGGATGGAAGCTGAAAATGGAAAATTACTATGAAGAAGCTTCAGGGATAAGGGGGCTCCTAGATAAACTGACATGACAGGATTCTTGTAGAAGGCAGGCCAGGGTGCTCAGATACTAAGGGTGGGAAGAGTAAGTAGACTGAACATCAGGAGTGGTCAGGCCCAGGGTAGGAGACTGTCCGTTGAAAGACTCAGCAGAATTCTTGCTAAATCTGGATGGAATGGCCCAAAGACAGGGGACAAGGTCAGGGCTAGTCAAGAAGAAGACTAAGAGGGGCTGACTTGCGTTTGGTCGAAGGAGAGAGTCTTTGCTGCTCAGCCCCCAACAGTGGGGATTTGGATAAGTCTCTCGGCTGCAGGGGGCTTCCACTGGGAGGGTAGCTTCCATGCACTGGTCTTGGGTCTTTGCCAGCTGTCATTCACAGCTCCTAGCACAGCACTATTTCTGGGGTGCTGCCCCAGGGACAGGCAGCCATGCAGATTAGTCCCCTGAGCCTAAGCGGGAGGCAAGTGGGGCAATTTTCCATTGCGTTTAGCTCCCTTTTAGCCACGAAGCCAGCACCTTGGTTAGTTTGGCATCCTTTCATTGTAGATGGTTGTGTTTGGGCCAAATGTAGCTTTAAAAGGAAAAGAATAAGAGCTTTGGGTTTTTTTTTTTTTTTTTTGTAGTTTCTGGATCTGTTGCTGAAGATAGAATCATGTCACTGCCGTACTGACATCAAAGAGAAGGAGACTACCCAGGGTATCAAGTGGGAGGAGGGTTGGTATCACACGTAGGGAGGATTCATAGTGTCACAAAACAGATTACAGAGCTTGTGTGACACAATCTCCAGTTCGTTGCTGTGGGAAGAAAGATCTGTCAGACACAATGCAAGTTAAGCATTTTTATAGAAGGAGGAAATTGAACTTTAGAGTAAGTTTTAAGCACAAGATGTATTTAGGAAGGCTGTGCTGTTCTCTTCCACCTTCTTGTGGAGCTTGTTTGAAGGGGGAAGAGGGATTACGTCTGGCCCTTCAGAAAGTAGCTGGACAGGTTTACAAGGAGTATTTGGGAGCCAGGCACAAGTGGCACGCACCTGTAATCCTAGCACTCTGGGAGGCTGAGGCAGGAGTACCCCAAGTTCAAGTCCAGCCTCAGCAACTTAACAACTTTGTGAGACCCTGACCCAAAATAAAAAAGGACAGGGATGTAGCTCAGAGAAAAGACCCTGGGTTCAATCCCCAGGCTGTCCCCTCCCTAAAAGTATTTGGGATGCCATTTAGATGATCATGCACTTATTGATCAAGATTATTCATTTAAATATCTGGAAAATTTTTAAATGGTAATAAAAGGAAAACGTTAATCTTTAAGGATTTTGGTCCACCTTTTTAGCTCCTTGTCTTACTAATAGGTGTACCTCTAGGGCTTCCATTGTGCTTCCGAAATTATTTTATTTTTATAATACTGAGATTAACCCAGGGCCTCGCTCATGCTGGGCAAGTGCTCTACCACTGAACTATACCCCAGTCCAATACAATTTTATGTGTAGAAGAATGTACCCACTTTGCAAACACCTTCACCCTCTTGACTTGTTAATTAGTTCCCTTCTTTTCAGCGCTAGAGAGATGACTACGGGTAACCATGGTTACAAAGGTGCTGGGAGTGAAATGAAGCCTTCTCTTGCATCAGAAGCTATGGACGTGTTTTTAAATATAACCAACACACTTTCTTCTGACTTTCAACAAGGCATAGACACAAGGTGAAACAAATAGGAGGATAGAAAGATGCCCCACAGTTTCATAATCTAGAGATAAACACACCAATGTTGTTTTGTGTTCTTCCTGCTTTTTTGCTGAGCCATTTTAAAATAAGTAATTATTATGCTGTATTTGATAAACTCTTTTTATTATGTTCTGAGCATGTTCCCTTTCTCTTAAAAAAAATATATTAGTAACTCCCCTACACCAGTTCTGGAGATGGATTCCAGAGCAAACATTGCACCGCTGCCCCACCCCCAACTCCTTAACAAACATTTTAAAACTACATAGTATTCTGTCGGGTGGAGTACCATAATTTGCTCAAACAAATCAATAGTGCTGGCCATATAGATGGTTTTCAGCTTTTTGTTTTTGTAAATAATACTGTGTTGAACATCTTTGCTATAATCCTGATTTGTTTATGAACAATTGGAGCCAGAGAGGGGAACTCAGGCCTGTTTCTCTCAGTAGCAGAGGACAAAGTGGCCCCGTGTCCAGAGGCAGGTAGGTAGGTGGAGCCCTGCTGACAACAGTGCAGGGCAGGTGGATCTGGGGCAGTGTCACCCAGGGGAGAAGCGGGTGGGTGAAAGCGTTGTCACAGGGAGGAGTGTAAAGCAAGTATGTTGTTTGCTTATTGATTTTGCATTTCTTTCTGGAAGAAAAGGAAGTTCAGTATAGAGAAAATCCTTACATAACCTTGGGCTGATTTTTTTTTTTTTTAAAGGATAAACATCTCAGCTTTGAGAAGGAAAAAATCAAGATTTTATTTTTCCCCTCTGCAAATTGTTCCTTTACTGGCTGGTGGCAGATACCAGATTTGAATGGCATGACTTGTGAATTCCTAAAGACTGAACTCCAGCAACTGCACTTTCATGGCAGGATTTCAAATGCCAAGACAAATTCTAGATAGATGATACTTTGTAAAACCAGGACACCAGTGTCCACCTTAAGCTCAGCTTGGTAGACTGTACAGACTTCACAGTGTCATGGAGGAAAAGTCATTTTAAAAAAGGAGCGGGAATTCTAGAGCATAGAGACTTGAATTCCAAGCCTGGCTTTGCCCCCTAATTAGCTGGGTAAATGTTTATGTCTCTCTAGAACTCATGTTAGAACCTAATCCCCAAGATGATGGTATTTGGAGGTGATTAGAGAGGTGACTAGGTCAAGAGGCTTCTTATAAAAGATTCCAGAGATGTACATGTACCAACTCCCCATGGTGGATGTAGTCATTATGTATTGTAAGCACCTGCTAATAAAATAAATAAATTAATTAAATAAAAGGTTCCAGACACAGCCTTGCCCCTTTGATCTTGCAGGGACATGGTGAGAAGGGGCCATCTATGGTGAGACCTTACCAGACCCTGAATTTGCTGGCACCTTGATCTCGATCACCCAAGCCTCCAGAACGATCAGAAGTGAATTTCTGTTATTAGCCCCCCAACCTGTCGTAATTTGTAATAGCAGCCTGAATGGCCTAAGATAGTGACCTTAGCAGTTTAACATCCTACTGCTTTACTGACAGTGGACTGGGATTCATTCATCACAGTTACCGTGTTCAGTGAGACAATGTACGTGTCATCTCTGTCACAGGCCCGGCTTGTGGGAAGGGCTTAATTTTGAAGTGTCTCCTGTGCACAGAACAGAAAGCAGCCACTCAGGTCAGGAACAGAGAGGGCCTCACAGAGGGGTATTTTTTATCCTCAAAGAATGTTTTAGGAAGTGCCTCATGGAGACGTAGGGTAAGGGCATCCCCACCAGGACACAGTTTTTTCCAAGCGTGTGGAATTACTGATAGACATCAGTAAGAAGTTTAAGTTCTGAGCCTTGATTCTTAACTGCTTCTGCAGAATCATTTTATGAAGAGGAGACACTAACTCTTTCTCACATGTGACTAAGAAGATGTCAGCAGTGAGTAAGTATAATCCTGCCTCTTCATAAAAAGTTTTCCTAATGTGGGGGCACAAGCCTGTAATCTGAGCACTCCGGGAGACTGAGACTGGAGGACTGCAATTTTGAGCCCAGCCTGGGCAACTTGGTGACTTAGAGAGACTCTGTCTCAAAAAAAAAAAGGCGGGGGGTGTGCTGAAGGTGTAGCTCAATGCAAAAGACCTTGAATTCTGGAGTACTACACCACCATAATAAAGGATAAATTAGAGTCATTTGTATCTAAATGGATGTTCCTTGAGAACATACTCTTAAGTGAAATGAATCAGACACTTATCAGTACACATCTAATTGTTTCTCTGATATGAGAAACCATAAGTGTAAATAAGGACAAAAAGGTATAATAGATATTATGTATATATTAAAAAAGATAATATTCAAAAGAGAGGAGAACTAGATAGAGAAAAGGGGGATAAAGAAGAAGGTTAAAAGAAAAGTAAGATGAAAAGGAAAAAAATGGAAAAATGTAAATAAACTTGTTGCAAATAGGGAAGGGTGGTTGAATGGAAGAGAGAGGAGGGGAAGAGGGGGGAAAACCAAGATGTATCATGTACAGGTACAAAATAACCATGTTGATTATGATCATTATGTATACAATGTACCAATACATGTTCTTGGTAAAAATAAAAATTAAAAAAAAAGACCTTGAATTCAATCCCCAGTAGCGCAAAAGCAAAATATGTATATATAATATACATAATGTAAATATATATAATATATATTTAAAATTTAGTGTCATTGTTTAAGTAGCTGGCGTAAACTGGTATGCTGTTGGTACATGCTGCTGTATCGTATCTACCTTAAGTACTATGCATATGGCAATAGCCTCTGTCTACTGTATCTCCACATGTGGATCTCTAATACACATCACAAACTCATCCTGCTCCAAAATGGTTTTCTAGCCCAAACTTTCTCAGGACAAAAATGTCACCATTACCTGCCTATTCACTGTAGCCAAAACCCTAAGAATCATCTGCAACTCTGTTCCTCGCCACTGCACCAGTCAATTCATGTCTTCATGCCACATCCCAAGCCATCCACATCTATCCATCTCCACCACCCAAGCTACATTATCTCCCATGGCGCTTCTGTAAGAGGTCCATTTGTGGTACTCACACCTTCTCTTTTCCACCAGGACTATCATTTTAAAATGTAGACGATCATGCCAGGCTCTTGAGAAGTCTCCAGGGAGCTATCATCATTTTAGAATAAAACCCACCCTCATCAGGGCCTCAATGTTCCTATATGAGCTGCCAGCCTCTCCATTCATAGGCTTTTTCCACTCTGCTCTTATACTCTCTGGTCCAGGTTTTCTTAACCTCAGCAATAACGACCTTTTGGTCTAGATCATTCTGTTTTGGGCAGCTGTCCTGTGCACTGGAGTATATTTAGCACCATCTCTACCCCTTCCATGCTACTACCTTCCTATACTCCCAACAACAAAAATATCTCCAGACATTGCCAAATATGACCTGCAGTGCAATATCATCCCTGACTGACAACTGCTGGTCTGGTCAAACTGGCTTCCTTCCTGCTGAACAAACCAAGCTTTTTTCCTGTTTAGGTCCGTGAAACTGCACTTCCCTCACCTGATGCCCTTGTTTAGACTGTCTCCTGTCTGCCCCCTCTCTGTTCTGACCTGGGCTAGGGCCTTACCTCCTCAGAAGGGCCCTCCTTGACTATGCTAAATAAGGTGCCCCTTCCACATCATCCTGTTTTGCACCACTGCTTTTTAATTTCAGCAAATCCTCTAGCAGCACCCAAAATGATCTTGTTTATCTATTTGCTCACTATCTCCCCATTAGGTTTGTCTCCTCCATCATGCGAGTCTTGTCTCTCTGAAGAGTACCTAAAATGACAGTAACAAACCACAAATCTAACACACAAACAACTCTCTTCTCCTTTACTGAGATTCTTGGCAGGCCAGGGAACTGGGACATGAGGAGATTACAAATGCTGGAATAATTCCAGGAATGAGTACATTTATACACTGCATAACACCGTTTCTGGCAATGATAGAGAACAGAGATAGGACTGCTTCATGACCTTGTCACCATCTTACTTGTACAAGTACATTCTATAATGTTCACACAACAAATTCACCTAATGACACATCTCTCAGAATGAACCCTTGTCACAACCTAGGGGCTATTTGAGAAAGTCTCTGGGCAGGGTGGAGGATGTTTTACTGGCTTTGGCATCATCTTAGCCTCAGCCTTCTTAGTCTTATGAGCTACATGCCAAAGGGCCCAGGTGAGGACCCAGGTCTCTCACAGAGCACCTACCACTTATCCTTCTTGGCTGTGACAGACAGGTCACTTCTGGGACAGACCAAGCAGACGTGCAAGGAACCAAGAATAGTCTGGTCTTGGAGAGGTGATTGATTGGAAGGGGGTGAGAAATGTTGCCTTTGGTGCAGGAAGCTCATCCAGGAAGGGGATGCCCTGCTGGGAGTCAAGGTATGGCAGGTGGGGGTTCTCTTTCCCTCCAAGGTCCCGCCCCCACAGCCTCCTGCTCTCCAAGTCCCATGGGATGTGCTTCTGTGTAGCCTCAAATCCAAACTCCTGACTTCTTTGCAAATACCAAGGCCAGTTCTGTCTCCGTTTTCCAACCACTCTGAGGCCGCTGAGGCAATGAGTCACTCTTCTCCTCATTGTCTTTTTCTGTTCATGCTCTTGGCAGGCTTCCTTACAGAAAAAAATCCTTTGCAAGATTAATACTAACCACAAAAGATACGTTTTTCCACTATTACTTTTTACATCTTATTTTTCAATCTCAACAGATTTGGCTTGTTGCAACTACAATACATTACAATTAAATATCAGAGGCAGGAGTAGAGGGGGAAAGGTAGTATTGACGGAATTTATGTCAAATACTGAAGTTTGCAACATAAAAATGAATCGTGTTATTATTTCCTATAAACATGCAGCTGCTCACAGCAGCAACCTCCCATCATGCAAAAGCATGTGTCAGTGAGTGCATAACACATGCTCAGTGGCCTTGCACTAAGCATTCAGAGTGCTTTGCAGCTCTGTCCCCAAGGGCTGGGTGTGGGCACCTAAGCAAGCGCCTGTAGTTTTACCAAGAACATGTATTGGTACATTATATTCATAAGGTCACATTCATCATGGTTATTTTGTACCTGTACATGATGTATCTTGGTTTCCCCTCTCTTCCCACCCCTCTCTTCTGCTCCCCCCACTTCTCTATTTAGAGTAGGTTTTTTATATTTTTCCATTTTTTCCTTTTTTTCTTTCTTTCCTTTTTCCCATCCTTCTTTTCCCCCCTTCTCCCCATCTAGTTCTCTTCTCTTTTGAATACTATCTTTTTTTTTAACATAATATCTATTATACCTCTTTGTCCTTATTTACACTTATGGTTTCTCATACAGAGAAACAATTCGGTGTGTACTCATGAGTGTCTGATTTATTTCACTTATGAGTATGTTCTCAAGGTGCATCCATTTACCTACAGATGTCTCTAGTTTATCCTTTTTTATGACAGAGTAGTGCTCCATTGTGTAGAAAAACCACATCTTCTTTAGCCATTTGGGCATTTAGGTTGTTTCCAAGACTTAGCTATTACAAATTGTGCTGCTATGAACATGGTTGTGCATATATCACTGTGATATGATGATTTTAATTCTTCTGGGAACATACCAAGAAGAGGAATAGCTGGAGCAAATGGAACTTCTAGTTGTAGTTTTTTGAGGAATCTCCACACTGATTTCCACAGTGGCTGGACCAATCTACATTCCCACCAACAGTGAAGGAGGTACTTTTTTCCCTGCAGCCCCACCAGCACTTGTTATTGGTTGATTTTTTGATAATCCCTGTTCTTTCTGGAGTGAGATGGAATCTTAACGTTGTTTTGATTTGCATCTCTCGAATGACTAGTGATGTTGAATACTTTTTCATATACTTACTTGCCATTTTTATTTCTTTGTCTGAGAAATGTTTATTCATTTCAGATGCCCATTTTTGGATAGGGTCTTTAAATTTGAGGGGTTTCATTTTATTTTTTTGAGTTCTTTGTATATTCTAGATGTTACACCTTTGTCTGAGGGACAGCGGGCAAAAATTTTTTCCCCATCTGTGAGTTTTTGCCCAGCTCTATTGGTGATTTCTTTTGCTGTGCAAAAAGGCTTTTGATAGGATGTGGTCCCAAGCACTGATTCTTTGTATTGTTTCCCGTGCAGTCTGGGTAAACTAGATACATGTCTCTCACTATGTACTAAACTAAAATCAAAGTGGATCAAAGATCTAAACATTAAAACAAAAATGCTAAATCTACCGGAGAATAGAATAGAAAGAACTCTCGAAGACATAGGGGTAGGAAGCGCCTGTAGTTTTCACTCTATAGCATCTGGATGCAGCTGAGGCTGGGAGATCCAGCATCTGTGGATTCATGAGAATCTGTCATCTTTATGGCTCTGTGGTCAGCCTCCAATACCAGGGGCTGCTCTGACTCCAGTGGCTCTCCCGCCTGGATAGATCTTGGGGACAAAGCTGAAGAAATACATTAGAAAAGGAATTGGACAATTACTGATTAAAGTCAAGATTCCAGATTATTTTACCAAGACACACACACACACACACATGCGCACGCACGCGCACACACACACGCACACACACACTGAATGCCTTGGCTAAAAGTTAGCTGTAAGAGTTTTGAAATCTTGGTGGAACATACTTGATTCTAAACACAGCTGTACCCTTTTGTGTCTCAAAAGTGTGCCAGTTAATCTGCTGGATTAATAGACTAGAGCCATGACTGGCTCGTGGGAGCGCTACAGTTGGTAGATTAATCCAGTGATCTTCACAGCCAAATGTGCTGGGAGGAGGTGGGGCCCAGCTGGAGGAAGTAGGTCACTTGGGGATGTAACTGTGGAGGGTGTATCTCTCAGTGATGCTGTTTCCCTGTGTCCTGTTGCCACCTTTGAATCTCAGGTATCAGGTATTTGGTCGCAGCAGTGGGAAAGTTGAACAATACAAGAGGTAAACCTTATAAGCAAGCCTCCTTTTGGGGTTGGCTCCAGTACAAAATCCACTTTTTTTTTAGTGCTGGGGATCGAACTCAGGGCCTTGCACAAAATCCACTTCTAATACACAACTGTAAAGAATCATTTTGCTGTAGAAAAACCGTGAAGCAAGGCTGAATGCACATGGGTTGACTAAAAGGCAGAGTCTTCTGCCTGACCCACTGCAAACCGTCTCACATTGCCCGCCTGTTCCATATTTCCTGTGACATATATCCATCTAATCATTATTATCTGCATGTGTGTGTCTATTTTTATCAAGCAATTTGTGGGCTAAATACAAGTGCATCCCCTCTGCTGCAGTCTTGGCCATGGGTCTAAGGATATCCTGACTCACAGACTTTCCCCAGGGAGTGGAGCTGAGGAGGGGCAGCCACAGGCTTCCTCTTGCCTTGGTTTCCTAGAGCTACTGTAACAAGACAGCATACATCATGTGGTTTAACCACTAGGAATTCATTCTCTCACACTTCTGGAGTCTACAAATCCAAAACCAGTACTGTTCCTTCTTTGGCTCTAGGAGATCCCTTCCTTGCCTCTTCTTGCTCCTGGTGTCTGTAGCAGTCCTTGGGGTTCCTCGGCTTGTAAGTGCCCTGCTCCCGTCTCTGCCTTTGTCATCACATGGCCTCCTTCCCTGTATCTCTACATCCACACTTCCTCTTCTTACAAGGATGTCAGTCACATCGGCTTTAGGGTGCACTCAACCCGGGATGACCACGTGTTAACTTGATTCCATCTGCAAGGAACCTATTTTTGCATGAGGTCACAGTCACAGGCTCTGGGTGGACATCAGTTTTGGGGGGCATCATCCAACTCGGTCCAACCTTTTGAACTGGTGTGGACTGGTGATGTCCTACATTGTATCTTTTTTTTTTTTTCCTTTAGCGAATATATTTTTAATTCTGGCAAGAAAACCTGGAAAATATAGAAAAGGTTAAATTAGAACACAAATATATAAAACTATAATTATGTAATCCACACAGAGGTACTCTTAACCTGCTTTGCATCATTTACCACACAGTGACCCCAACTACAGAAGAGGATGCTGTGTGTGGCGCGGGTTCCCTGGAGCACAGGGGAAGGCCGCTTTCTAGGAGAGAGGCAGGTCCTGGTGAGGCAAAGGGATGAGGAGGCCTGAGCCCTGGTGGGTGGAAAACCTTCCTCTTTGGGGGACTCATGAATCCCAAGGAGAATGAACCATGGACCTTCACCCTGGGAGACATGGTCCCTCCAAACCAGGCAGGTGGGGGGGGATGGGAGCTGTGCAGCTGTGGTTTTGAGAGGAGCCACCATTACAGGGAGAGTTGTTCCCTGGGTTGTACTTTGGTCCTGCAGTCCTGATCGAGTCTTGTTACGTTGAGCTCAGTTCTCCAGTAGTGGGAGTTAGAAGCCTGTTAGAGACCAAGCAGACATGCTGTCGGTGGCAGAGGAAGACTGTGCCCAAGCAAGGGAGGGATGGTAAGAGGGACGGAGAGGTGAGTGGGCAAAGAGCCCAAGGATGAATGGTGTCAGCACTATATAAGCTTGTTGCCGTGCCCATAAAAAAGAAAAAAAATCCCACAAAGTGGGCAGCTTTAATAACATTATGTGTATATGTGTGTGTGTTTTCCTCACAGATGTGAAGGCAGAAGTCTAAGATCAAGATACCATAGAACTGGTTCCTCCTCGGGACCGTGAGGAGGCCTCTGCCAGGCCACTCTCCTGGCTTCTGGTGGTTGCTGGCAGTCTTCGGTGTAATCCCAGTCTCTGCCCTCATTTCCACCGTTGGAAATTGGTGGCATTTTCCCTCTATGCTTATCTTTGTCCAAATTTCCTTTTTTTTTTTTTTAATAAGGGCACCAGTTAAACTGGGTTTGTATAAGTGATCAGTATAACCTCATCTGTTTAACTAATTAACCTGCAACAACCCTGCTTCTAGAAAGGTCACATTCTGAGACCATAACATGAACCTAGGAATTTGATGGGAGATGCGATTCACCCCATAACAAGGCCTTTGCACGGCACTCCCGTGACAATATCTGATTAGTCTGAGAAGGGGAACTTCGTGGGTGCCGAGAGGTGCAGGCATCGTGACTTTGTTGTATAACTGGATTGGGATTTCTGAGTCGGTTAGTTACATGTTAGGGGTGTACCTGGGACTAAGGTCTGCATCATGAACTGACAGGCGCTCCTGGACCCTGTGCGGGTCCGCATGTGTCGGCGACAGGGATGGCTCAGAGCCCGGGGCTCAGGACGAACGCGCCCTGGCAGGAGATTCCCGGGGTTGGCGAGGAAGCCGGCAACAAGGGCCCTGGCGTGTAGCTCTGGTCCCCGGGGACAGGCAGGATGGCAGGGAAGACACTCGCAGAGAGGACTGGAGTGCAGACATCACTCCGTGGTCCCCGAGGACATACCGGGGAGGGCCGATGAGTCACAGTCTCTCGGACCCTGGGCCTGGCGTGGCCAGCCTTCCGCATGTGTAGCCTTCCCCTGACAACACCGGATGAATCTCAGAAACGACTGCAGGGAACTTCGTGGAAGGAGGGCAGGGGAGAAGGCGCTCCAGATCTTAGAAAGAGCCTGGTGTGTGAACATTGAATATCCTGGGGGAGCACATGCAGCCGACACCCACGAGCAGCAGGAGTGGAGGGACCCGAGGGCAAAGGCAAGGAGGCGAGGGCCACCCTTTCGGGGCCTGTGTTCACACCAGCGCTGCTCAGCATGTCCTGGGACATCTGAGGGCCGGACAGGTTCAAGGCGTGAGAGTAAGGGAAAAGGTACGTTTCTCCAAGTGACCCGGCACAGAAGGGTCGGCAGAGGGAGAGCCGCGGAGAGCGGCGCGGGCTGAGGCTCGGACGAGGGCCCAGGCGCCCTCCTCGGTGCAGCAGGGCTGGGCAGTGAGCCGGTTGGGACCGCGTCAGAGCGATGAGGGAGCGGGAGGAGGGGACGTGGCTGGGAAATCCGCTCTGGGAAATGAAGGACAGCGAGTTCTCCACAGCACTGGGAGGCTTTCAAAGGTGCAGGCAGTCAGCGGATTTTCCCAGCTGCCACTGAGTCGGGGTGGGGGTTGGGGGGCGCCCTTTCCAAAGCGAGGCGCTAGGGCCTCTCCTCGGTGTTTCTCCAGAGCACCCCGGCCTGCCCTCTGGTGGCCAGTGTGGCGATCACAGCTGTTGAAGGACGAGAGGAGAAAATCGATGGTTCTTTTTTCAGCAGGTGTGGTGAGGCGAGGAAGGGACCCCATTTAACACTAAACTGAAAACCGGTACGCTCATTATTTACAGACGAACGCGTTCTAACAGACTCTTTCACCTCTGGAGCCTGAGGAGCTGAGAGGACAGATCTGGGAGCAGCTGCCCCGTCGCCCGGCCGTGCTGGCCTGCGGGTTGCAGCCCAGCACTGGTAACCAAGGCTCTTCGTCTCAGACTGTGCCTGAGGGTGAAAGTTGTGACGCTAACAACAGTCAAAAAGTAACACCAGTCCTGAGCAGCAGCCAAGGAGGACACCAGGAGGATGAGCAGTGGTTCCTGGGCAGGGCCTGGAGGTACCTGTGGCGGGACATGACAGACAACCTTGTGAAGGGCTGTGGTGACTCGGGGGGTGGGGGCAGGTCGGAGATGAGCCCTGCTCCTGTGTCGACAGGTGACCCCCACTGAGAGGGCACCCCAGCTCCCACCCCACGTGCCCAGGAGTGCACGGGCAGGTGCCCAGCGGGCAGGTCTACATGTAGGCGTGGCTCTGCCTTACAGAGAAAACTAATTAACCTTTCCACTGCAGCCAGTGAGAAAACACCAGGCGCCCTCACAGGCTTTCAAAGGTCAGTCACTTCACATTTCAGTGCCTCAAAAAAGCACTGACCTCCCTCCTCAAGGTCCTCCCACCCTTGCTGTCTCCTCTCTGTACTCTTCTTTCTTCAGCCACGATCTCCTATTCAATTAAATCAAATTTCAGAGCAGGAACTATCCACAACAGCAGAACTGGCTTAAATTTACATGTAAGAAAGCGCCAAGGTTCTTACTCAAAGGAAAAGGTTCTTAACCAAATTCAAAGTTAAACACATCTTATTAAATACAGGTTCCAATATTTGTATAGTGCCCTGCCCTTTGTGAATCACACAGCTTGGTATCATCTCACCGGATCATTAAACTCTGAAGACAGATGCAAATAGTTTTGAAACTTGAAGCTCTCCTACAATACTGGAGACCTAACCCTTCTTTTTCTAAATGACCTTCTAATGAGAAATTTTGGTGCACATAACTTCTGAGGACAGGTGTGATAAGAACGCAACCTTATATCACAGCCTATTGGGCCCATGGGTGATTCCCAGGAGGTGGGGTGTTTGTAGTTGGCCCAAGCCTGACTGGCCCACGTGGTGTCCCTCCTATAAACCTGTTGTCGGGCTTCTTCAGGGGTTGCCCTTTCTGGGATTCTCTTCTCTGCAGATCCTGTGTGAACCTGACTGTGTCACAGAATCCTACAACATCAGGCGTTCCCCATTTGTCTTGCGCCTTGTCCTGTTGCAAAACTACCTCCTGATTCGGCACATGGTCTGTACCGCCGTGGCCATGGTGTGAGTTCTGTGCTAGAGAACATGGGAGGTTTCTCGGGGTGGACCCAGCTGGGCGAACTAGCCCATCCATAGCTAGTGAACTAGCCCGCCACCGGTGCCGGGTGACCTTCCTTTCATGGCTCTCTTCATGTGCACGTGGCACACCTGGCCTTTGCACAGCTGGGACTGAGCCATCAAAACACCCACTTGGGCACATTCTTATGTGAAGTACTTGTTGAAGTGTTTTCTGCATTTTTCTGTTGGGTTGTCTCTCTTTTTCTTATTGATTTATAAGGCAGTTTATACACTGATGAGTGAGTGGTATGATACCTTCTCACTCCGAGGTTTGCCTTTTCACTTTCTTAAAGTGACTTTTTGATGTGTGAAAGTTCTTAATTTCAACTAAGTCTCATTTACCTTTCTGTTCCCTTATGGTTAGTGCCTTTTAGTTATTCTTCTATGTTTTCTTCTAGACGACTTATTATTTGTCTTTTACATTTAGATCTACAACCTGCCTGTGCTGTAAAGTAGATGGCAAGGCTCATTTTTTCCTCATAAGGTTACTTAACTGACCCAACATCACTGATTAAACAGCCTGGTTTTTCCTTATTGTTCTGCTGTGTTACTGCCATCTTCCAACAGGTGACCATGCATCAGAGCTCTCTGGACTATCTAGGCCAGTGGTGGTGAACCTATGGGAATGTGTATTGTTCCTCTTTTAAGATAAAAGATATTAATATGAGTCATTTTTCTGAATGAAAACCTCAATATTCAGTTTTAATTGCAGCATTGGTACTCTGTGAGAAATAAGTGGATTTTGGGTTGCAGTTTGCGCATCGTCTCTAGAAGTTTTGCCATCATTGATCTGGGCTGTTTTAACAGTCTGTTTTTTCTATGGCTTTATAGCATCATCTTAATTGCTACAGTTTTATAACAAGTCTTTAAAAAAAAAACTGTGGTAAGTCAAATATGGTGGTGCACTCCTATAATACCAGCTACTCAGAAGGCTGAGGCAGGAGGATTGCAAGTTCAAGGGCAACCTGGGCAATAAATTGGACAAGACCCTGTCTCAAAATAAATAAATAAAAGGCTGGGGATGTAGCTCAGTGATAGAATGCTTGACTAGCATGTGTGACACGCTGAATTCAATCTTTAGTACTAAAAAATAATAATTAGAGGAAGGAAAGGAAAGGAAAAGAAAGGAGAAGATATAAAATTTACGAGCTTGACCATTTTTCAAGTGGACACTTCAGTAGTGTTAAGCACGTTCACATTGTGCGATCCTCACCATCATTCATCTTCAGAATGTTTCCATCTTCCAAACTGAAACTCTGCACCACACCGATTAAACAGTAACTCCACATTCTGTGCTGTCTTGATAAATCTGACTACTGTCCTTACCTCCTAAAAGTGGAATCACATACCACGGGCTTTCCTCGGTGACAGGTGGTGAGAGGCCACTGCACTCTCAGGTCTCCCACCCCACTTCCTCTAGGGGGGCAGGCAGCCACCATTCTCCCAGTCAGCCCCTCTGGGCTGATGAGTGGGGGCAAGAGGTCTCTTTTTGATTCCTCAGCAGAGACTGTGGACCATCATCGCCCATCTCTTCCCAGATCCTGTGTTCAGCTCCCAGCAGAGCCCACGTGGCCAGTCACTCACAAGTCCCACGCACCTGCCGAGGAGGGCAGGTATCTTGGCACTGCAGGTAGAAGAAAGGAGGGAGGCTGTGTTCAGGTCTGCAGGTGCCACCAGTGGAACATCTCCCACCAGTGAGCTGCCTTCTGGCTTATTCCTTGGGCACACAGTAGAACTATGGCAGCATAACCCACTGACATATGGGCTTTGTTATTTATCTTGTATTTTTCCTTCTCTGTGTCTCATGCAAGTAACCAAATTCTGAGTGACTTCCCCTCAGGGGAGACTTGAAGATTAATCTGTTTGATGACTGTTATAGTTCATGCCTACATGTCCACCCAAAGCCTCATGAGGTCAGAGATAGGGCTTTTTCAGAGGTGGCTGAATCTAGAGTGTGTGATGCTGTGGTTAAAGGCATGTCATCACTAAATCAATCTGCTCATTAGTTTGGCACCACCCTAATTCCAACAGCCTGGATAAGCTATAAGGCGCAGAAAGAAGCTACTTTGCCCACCTTGCCTGCCTTGCTGCCTTCTGCCTGTCTGCCATGCCACCCTGCCTTGGACCTAGCCAATTATGGACTGAAACCTCTGCAAACAGTGAGCTAAATAAACCTTTCCTCCCTTAATTTTGGATGTCGGGTATTTTGTCTCAGCAACAAGAGAAAAGTAACTAAGACAATGGCAGTGACTCTTCGTATCTTTTGTGGGTTGCTTGAAGAGTTGCCTTTAGAGCTGTATCCTTCAAGAGAGAAAAGGAAAAGCGAAGGTGGGTTGAGTTAGAAAGGCAGGCCCAGGCTCAGAAAGGATGCCTGTCTGGGCACCATATTGCTTAAGCCCTGTACACTGCAGTGGAGAGCAATGACAGGGAAATTCGGGTCCTTAAGGAAACCTGGATGGACTGGTTGCCTACTTGGAGAGAACATGCAAGTTTGGATATCCAGCAACAACTGGGAAAGATGAAACTACAGAGGGGCCTGCCTGGTGCTTCGTTGTGGCCCAGAACACCAGCAATCGGATTCTGGGCTAGAGGATATGGATGAGTGAGGAAAAGAAAGGGGGTTAATAGTGGTCAAGCTTGAATTTCCTAATAACTTGGCTGGATGGATTGTTAGGAATGGAATTGTGTCCCACTCAAAAAGAAATGTTTAAGTCCCAAACTAGTACATTACGTGGCCTTATTCGGAATAAGGTTTTTAAAGAGGCAACCACTTACAGTGAGATTAATACAGTGTGCACTAATCCAATATGAAATATATCCTCACATAAAGGGGAAATTTGGACACAGACACATGCACACAGGAGAATGCCATGAGCTCCAGAACTCTGAGACATTTCTATTGTGTAAGCAGCCCAGTCGATGGTACTCTGTCACAACAGCCTGAGAAAACTACTGGAGAACTTCAGCATCGAATTTAAGGAAAAAATTTTAAAATGCACTATTTTTACTCTAACCCAAGTTTGTGAACAGAGGTTTTTCACTAACTAGAGATAAGACAATTCATTTCCTGAGGGAAAATTGGGTGCTTTTCTGGAAGTTTCTAAAGTTGTATACTATCCTGCAGCTGTCCATTTGAGGTCACAATGTCTCCTCTCTGGAAAACTCCCTGCCACTGAACGGCACAAGTTGTGGATAGGGAACCTGAGGCCAGAGAGTCCAAGGCCGGCCCAGAACAGGAAGGACGGAGGGCCGCCCTGTCATTCTTTGCTGCCAGGAAGGTCTCTTCTGTGGCTGAAGCTCTCCACATTGCTTTATGGGTCAGATTATGATCCAGTGTGCTGGCAAATAACAAGGATGAAAATAAAGTTCCCGTGATTCTATATAAAAATAAGAAATACACTACAGCTACAAGGACAGAATGAGAGAGGCCTGGCTTGGCAGTTGCAGATACGAAGATGATTTAGGGGTGCCAGAAAACCCAGTAGTACCCAACAGGATTCTGTGCTGGATAAAGGAACAAATGCAGACTTAGAAGCACAAATGCAGACATGGTTTACATGGTCTTTGCTTCACCAGAAATAGCCATGGCTGATATTGAGCAGACCACACTGTGAATGAGTGCCGTGTTCAAGTCTAGGATTCCGTCTACTGCGCTTCTGACCCATCAGTGTTTGGGCAGACGGCCCTCTCAGGGACCGAGATCAGGAAACCAAAGTGCAGGAAGGAAAGGGGCTGGTCTTGGTTTATGCAGGAGCTAGGAGCTAGGAATCACTTGATGGTGAACTCAGGTCTAGTCTGGGAGGTTCCGGGTAGTAGAATGCAACTGGCTACGGTGGGGACATTTCCTATCAGATTGGATGGAATTGTGGAGTAAGGGTTCCCAGGATGGTGCCCAACTGTCCAGAACGTATTTACACCAAGAGAAATGGCCTTGGAGAAGGGAGTCAGTGCGGGGGGTCACTTTCCTACACGTTATGTGGTTAAATCCTAAATCACTTCCTAAAACTCAATGTCTAAAATGTGCCTTTGACAGACTTTCTAGAAAAAATACACTTAAAATTTATTTCACTTTTAGCACAGGGAACTCTGAAGTGTGGAAGTTTAAGCTGTTTTTTTGTCATGAACAATAGTAAAAAGAAGGGGAAAAAAGTGTAGGAGAAATGAGGAAAATGGTCTTTGAGAAGGGAACGGTCTTACAATTTGTCACGAAGCCACTAGAGGGCAGGAGAAGATAGCTATTTGGAGCCATTAAAAAGCCACAGTAAACCCAGTTCTGTTCTCCCCACCAAAAAAATGCTCTAGCAAAAAGAAAAAGTATAGCTTAAACCAAGAGTGGCTTAACCAATATCAATGGTTTCTGGGATTCTAAGGCAGTTTATACTTTACGTTTAGAGTACTGAGCATCAGCTGTAACCCTACCTCTAACTTGAAATTCAGTGAGCCAAAATTTAATTGAAACCCCTCTATAGCACTGTGCTTCTAGCTTGACCACTGGAATATGTAAACACATATGCGTTGAGGTCACTGCTCTTAAAGAGTGTTCAGGCCAGATTAGAAATTCAGAAGCAGAGAGTAGACTTTTAAATATGATACAGTTGCTTTCTTGGTTGTTGCCATTTTATTTGGACAGATCGTAAACCCAAGGTATGCCAAGGCATAGCGTTCTTCCGACCTTGGAAAGTTTGTAATTGTTATTATATGATGGTCTTTCCCATTGGAACCATTCCTGACTCAAAGCACAAAATGACTATAATGTTGTAGCAAAGCAGCTGCCAAATGTAGTAGAAAAGTACCACAATTTATCTCTGCTGTTGCCTCCCAGCTTGCAGGGTGCTTGGAGTTAATTATCTTCCATAGAGAATTAAGTGTTTGATGTGACCACCTTGCAGATTGAACTAAAGTTCCTTTTGGCCCGAAGAGTCTATGAACTCCTCCAAATCTTACTGGGTAAGGTTGAAAGATAACATCCCATTCAAAGAAGTTGAATTTTGAGGATTTGTTTCTCCAAGTTCATTCATTTTACATGTATTCTTGAGCTCTGTACTAAACCTGAGGAATGTTACAGGACTCACAGATCAGCCAGGGAAACAGACACATAAACTTCAGCACAGAGTGAGCCCAAGGTGTCGTAAAGTTGCCTACAAGGTGATGTGCAGAGAGGAAGGGTCAGCTGATGCAAAGTGACCAGAGGAGGCTGCCCAGAGGGGACTTGACTGGCCTTGTGTACTGGGCAACAGCAAAACTGAAACCACTATGGAGCGACACTTCTGTGATCCAAGCTGCCCAGGATTCCTACAGAAAACAAAACATAGACCACTCCTGTGGAGCGTGAGTGTAAGTGTACAATAACAAACCCTAAAGAATACATTCCACCATGAGTGAAAACACACATTCTCATCAAACAATGTTGCTTTTAGATAGTAAAATGCTCAGATACAGAGCATACATGTTTCAAATAAAAACCACAAAAGACAGACAAATGAGAATAAATAAGACCAGATAGATGTGAAGAACAAAATAAAATTTCTAGAAATGAAAGACAGGATAGTTTGTTTTTTTTTTTGTTTTGTTTTTTTGAAGACAGGATAATTTAAATCAAACACTTAGTGGATGAAATAGAACAGCTGCTTGACACAGCTAAAGAAAGTGCTCACAAATTAGAAGACAGAGCCAAAGGACAGATAAGGAATATTGAGGAAAGTTTAAGAGACCTCAATTATCAAACACCTTCGAGCTCAAACTTGCCACTACTGGAACAAAAGAGCAAAGTTTGAAAAATATCTGCTCAGTGTTTGTAACTTAGCTTGATAGTCAAACTAAAAATCTGACTTGAAAAGGACCTGTGTGGGTGAGTGAGTCAAACAATGTGTCTTGCTGCTGATGCAAAAGGGTGACGCTTCAGTCTAAGTGCTGCTCTTGCCCAGACAAAATACATATAGTGCTTGTGTTAGTGCGTTAAAACATTTGTCATTGTGCTTTTTTTTCTTTTTTGCTTTTCTTTTGTGTAAAATATTGTAACCATAGCTCCAAGGAAAGTTAGTGATAACAGCAGTAAAGCTAAGATGAAAACTGTGAGAACCATGATGAAGTTAAAGAAAGAAATCATTATGAAATTTGTTAAAGTGCTGGAAAAATGAATTTGTAAGTGTAATTATGGGGCCTCAGAACCAATTATTTGGTTTTCCATTATTTCTTATGGCAAAAATATGTTCAGTTCTTGAACTTTTCAGTGTTGAAACACAAATTTGGAACAAATTGAGTTCGACAACTAGGATAAGCCAGCTCCCTAATAGGAATTTCAAAGACTAGAAAGAAAAAGACAGCAGCAATCCCCAAAGAGGACATAGCTGGGTTTTTCTTTTAAATACAGTAGGCCACCACTTAATGCAGGGGACACGTTCTAAGAAGCCCCAGCGCTGAACAGCGTTAAATGAGGTCATCTTTAACACATAAATAGTGGGGATAGGTGAAGCAGAAGAGAAAATAAGAAAATTTATCAATTTTCTTTGTTTTATTACGTTACTTAATACATTTTTATTGCTAATAATGATTTTAATTCATAAAATATGATGGAAAATCTAAAAATGTTTTAAAAATTTATGTTTTTGATCCTGTTGTTTTTCACTGGAAATTTTTTGTTTTTATGTAATGAAGCTATCTAACATTTGCCTTTTCCAGTTTCATTCAGCAATCCATTGCCAGTAGCAAGATATTGCGTCAATGACACTTCATCTTGCCTTTGAACGTCTTTCGAAGTTTGGATCATTTTGAAGTTTTGGATACAACTGATCCATAATTTCTGTTACAGTCGATAAACTCTTTTTTTTTTTTAGAAAATCAGTTAAAAATTCCTTTTGCTCCTCATCTTCAGAAACACTTATTTTTTCATCTTCATGCTTTTTTTTTTTTTACTAATTGCTTTAGATCACTGGAAAGACTTTCACCAGTAACTCGTTATGTTCATTGGTCTGGTCTGATTTGTATTGCAATGACAACAAACATGCTGCAAGACTATCAAGACATCACATAACTAAGTCAAGACTCTGCACAACCAAGTCTAGATGTCACGTGTCGCACAACAGTGAAATCCCAAATTGTACTGTACTTTTATATAACTGCATAATAATACCGAAACAGCATTAAGCGGAGAATTATTAAGTGGGGTCTTACTGTAATTGATAAGAGTATATGATTCCTCAGATCCAAGTAGTGGAAAATTCTGAAATAAAAATAAAAATACACCTAGACACACAAAAATGAACTTAAGATATCAAAGAAGGAAAAAAGTAAACTCTCTCTGGAGAGAGAGAGAGAGAAAGAGAAATTTAACAACTTTCCCAGTAAAACACAAGTCAGAAGACAATGCACAACGTGGCAGAAAATAGCTACCAGTACAGATTTCCTACCTAAATTATTATTCGAGAGTGAGAACAAAATAAATCTTCAATCAAATAAAAATTAAGAGCTTACTTCTAGCAGGACTTCCTTGAAAAAAAAAACACAAAAATATACTTAGGAGGATAAACAATAACAAGATGAACCTAATAGCAAGTGGGTAGATTGCAAAAAGGCCCTGTTTTTCCTGTGCATCCTTCTCCTCCCTTACCCTCGCCCCCTTGTAGGGAGAGAGACTGGTGGGGAGGGTGTACCCCAGATGGGGTCACTCTTCCGTCGGACCCCTGTCCGGGCACTTCACTCACCTCTGTTCACTTACACATGCTAGGTTTCGAATACACCTGGCCAGAGTTCTGTATCAGTCGCCACTGCTAGGGCTGAAGACATAGCATCCAGATGGACCCCAAACTGCCTAGGTGGCTCAGGCTATGGAGTAGTCACACTTTATGATTTTGGGGTTGGAGAATCTCCCAGGTGTCTAATAACTGTTCCTTTCTTTCTCCAACAATATCCATGAGTAGAGGTGGACACTTGTCTTTGATTAGGGTCCCCTGGAATTAGACAAAGATTCCAGATTTAGAAGGCAAAAATACACTCCACATCAGTCACTTTCCCACTGCTGAGACACAACACCTAACAGCCACAGTTTAAGGGAGGAGGGGTTTATTTTGGCTCACAATTTTTAAAGGATTCAGTCCTTAGTCACTGTCATCAAGGCAGGAAAAGCGTGGTGTATTAGTTACTTTTCTAGAGTCAACAGCTTGTAAGAGAGCAGATTTACTACAGGACAAATACAAGTTACAACATTGACACATACAAGCCAGATGCAGGAAGGGTGCAGAACGTCTGTCTACGCACTGGAGACCTGAAAGATCCAATCCAGGGCTGGGAGCCCACGGCACTGTCCCATGTACATCCATGTCTGCACTAAAAGACTGAAGAGTCTATATTGGAGCCAGGATATGATACTCACAGAGATAAAGACCAGAGCTCCCCTGAAGCAAACAACAGCCATTCCCAATGGCAGCAAGGCCCTGAGCTCCTTCTGGGATGAAAACAGCCGAGTTCCCTTCAGGGAAACCAGCCACAACAGAGATTCTCTTGGGAAACAGCCACCTCAGTCTTCAGCTCCTGTTGCCCTTTATGTTGTGTCAACAATAGTCCTCAGGTGGATCCTCTACTCCCAGAACTACACCAACTCAGTTCAGCTGGGTGTTTGTTCCTGCTCAAGTCGACCACAATAAGTCCACCACACATGGTAAAGGGGATGGGTGGAGGAAAACTGCTCACATCATGGTGACCAGGAAGCAGAAATCAAAGAGAGAAGCCAGATAGGGAGATATACTCTTCCAAGTCAGTCCCTTTTGTCTTAGTTACTTTTATCATTGCTGAGACAAAGTACCCAACATCCAAAGTTAAAAGAGGAAAGATTAATTGTAGCTCACAGTTTGTAAAAGTTTCAGTCCATAATCAGTTTGTTCCAAGGTAGGGCAGCATGGCAGAAGGGCTTTGCAGAGGAGAAATTGTCCATGGCAAGCAGGCAGGAGGCAGTGAAGCAGCAAGCAGTGAATCAGCAGAAGCAGCAGCAGCAAGCCTGCCTCTCCCTTTTATCATATCCACGCTACATGCCTTTTGATTGGTGCCATCCATACCCAGGGTGGGACACCCTTAATCCCAGCATCATACCCTTAATCCACACCCACACACACTAATTCAGCCACCTTCAAAACTCCCCACCTATGATCACATGAGGCTTTGTGGGGGGGCATCTAGACACAAGCCATAACACTCCTAGTGTCCCACCTCCAATAATACCTCACCTCTTAGCATCACATTCAGCCACAAATTTATCACTAAATTAACCCATTAGTGAGTACAGCACCCCCATGATCTAATCACCTTCCAAAAGCATCACCTCTGAACAATTTTAGACGACATTCTAGATCCAAACCATAACATGGCCTCAGAGCTATCCCACCCAAGGGGCAAGGGAGCTGGAGTATGTGGACACCAACTGTTGTCAGTCAGCTGCTCCAGGGACCACTGCTCGGTATGCTGGCCATTTGTGCAGGTGGCAAAGGAAGCTCCAGAGCAAGAGTCCTCATACCAAGAAACAAGGTGCTGACAGTTGGCATCGGGGGACGTCAGTATTGAAGGGAAGGGCAAGACCTGTGAGTGAGGTGCTGGCACATCTGTTGCACTTTAGTTCAATTGAGAGAAGGCACTTTCTAAGGTGAAAAAGGAAAAGACTCCAGCAAACTCAGGGCAGTAATCAGCTGTCTTCTTCATAGACAAAGAGTACTTTAGAACTTCCTGTTACTTACGGGCATTTTCTAAACAAACTTCTGGCCCCAGTTCCCAGCAGTCTGGCAAATATTAGGAGCTGCAGGCAGCCTGGAG